>JBAMBO010003005.1:0-242215 GCA_037044535.1 Lordiphosa magnipectinata
GGGCAGCTGTTTAACCATAAAAGATCTCCTCTGGCCTTCATTATCCAAGTTATCTCGCTTTGCTTGAAAGACTCGTTGCAGTATGTGGGCCCTATTGCATAATTAAGGTTTTTATACACTCTTGATGCACTTACTGACGCCTTGTTCATGTGTTGCATGTGGTTACCTTTTTTTGATGCGCTTAGGAACCGAACATTGCGGTCAATCCGTGCATACTCAAATAAAATTCTTGATAGGTATTTGAGATGAAATGTTAGACTATAGATGTGTTCATCTTCTAGCCCTGCGTCAATTCCCAATTTAAAGTGTGGGTTTGCTAGCTGGTATCTTGAGTATCCTCTTTAAAAAATATCGCTGCAGTTGGTCTGCCTCTTCCTTTATTTCTCCACCCCAGACTTGAGCTCCATAGCACTGTACCGTTCTGCTGACTGAGTTAAAGATTTTCCATTTATATGCTAGGTTCACTGTCCCCTTGTTGATGAAATTCGCCCACACAGAGTTTATACTCGCCTTTGCATCTTTTGTCCTGGCTGCCACATGCTTCTTAAAGCTCATTGTAGGTGTCAGGATAACCCCAAGGTATTTGTACTCCGGTACCACCTTCATCTGCTCCTCCTGATACGTCCAGTTCTCCGATGCCGCCAGTCTACCGCCTTTCCTAAACACCATAATCTCGGATTTTGTCTTATTGACTTCCATGCCCCTCAATATGCAGTATGTCTCGAGGTTATGGATCATTTGCTGGAGGGTTGAGGGATTGTCCGCTACCATCACAATGTCATCTGCGTACATTAATACCCTAATGTTTATGTTGTCGATATACAGGCCACCTCCTAAGTGTTCATGCAGATCATCTAAGTACATCGCAAACAGCAACGGTGACATAAGGCATCCTTGCTTTAATCCGTTAATGGTTTCAAACTTCTCAGAAAGCTCACTCCCAGTTCAAACAGCGCAAGACGTTTGCGAGTATACTTTTTCTATAAATTGTATTATTTTTGTGGATACACCTTGTCGTTGGAGCTTGTATATAAGATGCTTACGAGGTACTCGGTCAAAGGCAGCCTTAAAATCTACAAAATAAGCATAAACTTTTCTTTTTTCTTCAAATTTAATGCGGACTATAGATGCTAAGTTGAATATGTTGTCAACCGTTGAGTATCCACGCCGGAATCCTGCTTGGAACTCGTTTAATTTATCGTGCTTTTCGACCCACGTTGTTAGTCTCGTCGTCAGTATACTCATTAGTAGCTTCGCTGCACAGTTCATAAAGGATATACCTCTGTAGTTCATCGGATCGTTGATATCTCCTTTTTTATTTATTGGAAATATTATACTGTTGCTGAAAGATTTTTCCAAACAGTTGATATCAAACACTCTATTGTATATAGTGACAATTTGTTTAAGCATCTCATTTGGGGCGTTTTTGAAAAATTCATACGGAACTCTGTCTTCTCCAGGAGGTTTGTTGGGTTTGGCTTTGTTTAGTGCTGACAATAGTTCCTCCATTGTTAATACTGCATCTAAGTCTGGATCCGTGATATACATTGGTGCATATTGAAACTCCACGGCGTTTTGTTGAGGGTTAAGGAGATTATTAAAGTGATTTCTGAAATCCCACGCAGCTATTTCCACACTTATTTTCGGGCTGACTCCTCTAATTTCTCGGACTATCCTCCACCAGTCTTTGCTATCTCTTATTGATATAATGCGCGCTTCAAGGTTCTGGCCATACTCTATTTTGCTTGTTTCGCATAACACTTTATATTCCTGTTGCGCCTTTGTGTAAATCCGTTTGTCTTCTGCAGTGTTTGTTCTTCTAAAACTGTGCAATGCCTCAAACACATTCTGCCTCTTCCTATAGCATTTGGCGTTGTACCATTTGTTATTAAAATTGTTAAATTTGATTTAGTTTAATCTTTAATTTCCATTCATTTTCATTTTGTCAAGAACTACAAAATTGTGAGTCTGTGACGTTACAATGGAATTTTTGTTTTGACAAGCAACGTATTGCACTACCTTCTATTTTTTGTATCATTTCCTCTCCGCTCCAAAATCATCTGCTACCCTTCTTACAACCTGGACAAAGGAAATCAAACAGGACCTTGATATCCAATTCGACGGACAAAGAATCCCAGCCGTCAACAACCCCAAGATTCTTGGTGTAACTTTTGACTATCTTTTTACCTTCTCCGAACATTCTGAGGGAGTCATCAAGAAGGCAAGAAGCAGGAATAAAGTCCTGAAAGCCATAGCAAGGGAAGGATAAGGAGATCATCACCACTATCAGAGATCATCTGGTTGCCATTAATAAGTGGCACCCAAGGGCGTAACCTCCAGCAGGACACAAAATTTTGTTGGAGACTGTGCCAATGTCCAACAAGCCACAAAGTCAATGTCATTTGTCTGATTGGTTCCCAATATCAGCAGTTGTGACCTGAGAAGCACACGTATCGTGTATGTGTAGAGCGAATTGGTCAATCACGTACGGATTTTGTCGCTTCACTCTTTCCTTACCACAGATGCTTAGGATTATGATACCTGAAATCCTCGCGGACATTGGGATTAGCGTAAACCAGGGGCCGGCAATACACACATGCACATTTTAGCGTTGCGTGTGTGTGTTTAGCTACGCGAGAGCGCGCTCATTGGCACATCTTTGTTGTTGCAAAAGAGAGCAGTGTACGAGCTTGTATACTGTCGGTGTATTGAGGTCACTGCCGCAGAGCCCTGTTCAATACACTGGAGACTGAGACGTGCCGGTCTCTGGCGTAAACTCAAAGTGGCAGCTACTGCTTATAAGCCCTGTCTAAGGATCATAATCATTTTGCTGCTATCAAGATCTGATGTCATGAAATTCGAGAAACCACTACAGGGCCGACTCAAATGTAGCGCTCATTTACCGTTTTGTACCCTTGTAGAGGGTATATTCAAATCGTCCAGATGTGTGTAACGCTTAAAAGGAAACATCTCCGACCACATAAAGTATATATATTCTTGATCAGCATGACGAGGTGAGTTGATATAGCCATGTCCGTCTGTCCGTCGGTCTGTTTCTATGCTATCGCCTCCGTCAGTTTTAAAGCCATCTTAACCAAACTTTGCACGAAGTCTTCTACTACAAAGACGTTGCATATTTCGTCGGAACCGGCCGAATCGGATGACTATAGCATATAGCTGCCATAGGAACCATCGGTCGAAAAAGTAATTTTAGTTAGAAAAACTTTTTTGTGATCAACGCAAACGTTTCCAAACTTCGTATTTATAAGTTTTCTATGCTTTTACATAATTCCATCAAGTTTGATGAAAATCGGTCAACTATATAGTATAACTGCCAAAAGTCTTAGTAGGAAAAACTTTTTTGTTTACAATGCAATCGCTCCCAAACTTCTTACTGATCAATATTATATGGTCCCACACATGGTCCCATTCTGGTAAGTTTGATCGAAATCGGATGACTATAGCATATAGCTGCCATAGGAACTATGGGTCGAAAAAGTAGTTTTAGCTAGAAAAACTTTTTTGCCTTACTTATTACTTATTACTGATCAATATTAAAAACACCAACACAACTTCTGTTAAGTACGATCCAAATCGGATGACTATAGCATATAGCTGCCATAGGAACGATCGGTTGAAAATGTACACTGAGAAAAAAATCAATCTAAAACCAAGATTATAATCTTGAAACGAGACGAAACGGTGTCAGAATTCGACAGAGACGAGATAATCTTAACCCAAGATTATATTCTCAATTTAAATCTTAGTTCAACAATATTGAATTAAGATCGTTTATACTCGACTTTAAGATGAAACAATCTCATTTCTATACTATGTACCAAAGGTACACAAAGAGAAGGAATCATTTCCGACCCTGTAAAGTATATATATTCCTGGTCAGCAGCAACAGCCGATTCGATATAGCCATGTCCGTCTGTTCGTCTGTCTGTCTGTCCGTCTGTATGAACGCACATCTCAGAGATGGTAAGAGATAGAGGTTTGACATGTATGGGACATATATTTCTTATACTCGCAGGCAGATCAAGTTTATTTTCCACGCCCCCTCCGGGCCCCGCAATTTGAAAAAAACATCATATCTCCTACAGTTTGGCAGATAGAAGGTTTGTATCTTCTAGAGATATTTAGTAATCAAAATTATTTATCGATTTGCTGAAGGAATAATAAAGATCGGATGAACAATACTCAAGTTATGATCAAATAACGGCCAGTTAACAAATTTATTTTTAATACTTCAAACCTCTCAAATCTTTCATAATATTAATGCAATTCGATAATTTCGTCACAAAATTCACAACATTTGAAAACAACCAAAAGAGGTTTCAGGAACACCAACAATTGCTTTTGGGTTGCTTTTAGGTTGTTAGAGATTTGCAAAACACTGCCGATTTGATTAGTTTATCTTGTTTTTGATTGAAGCTTTTAATTTTTTGGAGAAAATAAACAGAATGGCCGCCTCAGACAATCTAAAATCGAATTTTCATAAAAAAACAAGAAAGAAAGTCGGTCAAGCCCGACTATAACATACTCTGTACCCTTAACGTCTCAGCTCGCATTTGCTCACGAGTTATACGCGCTCATCTCTAAGTTTCACTCTCTCTCTCTCTCTCACTAAGACTGACGTTCAATAGAATGCTGCGGTGGTGGGTGGGGTGGTGCTGGGTGTTTACTGGCCGTTTTTTGCGCATAACTTGAGTATCGTTCATCCGATCTTTATCATTCCTTCAGCAAATCGATAAATAATTTTATTTACAAGGTATCTCTAGAAGGTACGAACGATCTATCTTCAAAACTGTAGGAGATATGACGTTTTTTCAAAATTGCGGGGGCTGGAGGGGGCGTGGCAAAAATTGAAAATAGACTTGATCTGCCTGCAAGTATAAGAAATATATGCCCCATACATGTCAAACCTCTATCTCTTACCATCTCTGAGATCTCTTCGTTCATACGGACGGACGGACGGACGGACATGGCTATATCGACTCGGCTGTTGATGCTGATCAAGAATATATATCCTTTATAGGGTCGGAAATGATTCCTTCTCCCTGTTACATACTTTTGCACAAACTTAATATACTCTATGTACCTTCGGTACAGAGTATAAAAAATCAACAGTAAATTAAAACTGAAAAAAAAAATGTTTTAACAGCACTGTTAATTTACCTAATACGTCTTTACAATACGACGCCCCAGCTTACTTCGTCACCATATCTATCGCCTAATCATATTTCAATAAATTCAAATCACGCGCGCACTTTCAAATCAAAGCTGCGCGCGCCCACAGACGATAGGCGATCAGCTGTCGATAGCGTACGCCATTGTTATCGATAGCGCGCGCTGTCAGCGCTGACGACTGCGCCGGCGGCCTATAAAAGCTGCTGCGAAACGTGCTGACTGACTCACTTAGGGCGCGGCATCGGTTGAGTTAACACCTTGGTGCGCAATTATTTACTATTTATTTTATTATTCTTTAATATTCTTTATTGCTTCCGTTTGTTTTTTCTACTTTGCTGCTGTAGCTCTCCAAACAAATAGGGCATATGTACGGTTCCATTCAGGAAACAGTGGGCTCTTCCCATTTCTGAATGAATTTAAAAAGTAAAACGATTAGGATTCAGCGTCATTTTCATTAGGTACCTGTTTCAAAGTGAAATGGAAATCTATTTTCTTTTCGAATCGTTTTCGAATTATAATTCAGCTGAATGGCAACCTTAACAATTTCGTTTAAAACTGCACATTCGCTGATGCGGAATTGCGAATAGCTCGGTTTCAATTCGATCGTTTTTGCTCTCGTCTACATGCAATTTCTTAGGTACAGCTTTATACAAATTAATTTTAAATCAAGGTGTTTACTCAATATATCTACTGATACTTCAAAGACTTAGCAATACTTGACTTAAAAAAATTAAAATATTTGATAGACGTACGAAATATATAACCGTTGACGTCAGACTTATCAATTACGTTTCATTCCACTGACTCAAAGGCAAAACTTTTGAAACCGAATAACTTGATCGTTTTGCGGAAACGGGAACAGCTACCAATTCCGATTCCGCATGATCTGATCGATATCGAAAACGGAAACAGACCTGAATATCTTCAAGAAAACTTTTAAATTTTCGGTCTTATTTTTGTTAATAACTTTCATTTGCAAAAAGTGCTTGCTGTTGAATTATGCAATTTTTTTTGTTTAATGTGTCTAGAATTTGGCATTGACCAGCCAAACCGAAAAGTGAAACCTAAAAGTCAGCCTCTCACTCTTTGACTGTTCCATTTTCGATTGTTTCGCTTGGAATTGTGGACTCTCTCCAGTGTTGCCAACTTTTGCCGAGCAAAAAAATCTGTTTTCAGCGGGTCGGAGAGCTGTATTTTTTGACAAAAAAAAGCAGAAAAAAAGCCTATGGCTTTTCTTATTATTTATGTAATTATTCATGAATTATATATGTAATTATATCGTTAAAATATCTTAGATATCTAATATATCTTCAGAGTGTTGAATTTCCTCGTCCTTATCCTTGTCGTAGGCCTCAGTTGTGCCCTATTAGCTTAAGGCAACTAGGGGGAACTCATAATCAACGAATTATTTCTCATGTCGACGTAACCCGTATCTGTAATTACATATATTATAAAGTTGTTGGTTAGCGACCTTTCTAATTGAAAGAAGAAAACTCATATGTGGATTTCTTTCTAATATATTTCGGATGCACATCGGCATCCGTCTTCAGGGACACTACAAGGAACAATTTACCAATTATAACAATACATTTAAACAAAATTTTGAACATTTTTACATACAATATTTAACACGTCTGTACCGCTTGACGTGGAGTTTAACACTAAGCTATTGTTTGTTCAGTAGGTGTCTGTGTCCGTTTTGTAGTTTAGTCTCTTGTCTGTTGTTGTATCTATTATATGTAACATTTCGAGAGTAAAGCGTTTCCTGTAGTTGTTCGCTTGTTGTAAGATTGTGGATTCTTCGAAATTCAGCGAGTGTCCGCTCTCCATACAGTGTTTTGTATGGTCGTTTGGTGTCGGAGTTTATAATCGGATTTATGTTGGGATATCCTCGCTTTGAGTTTTGACTTTGTTGTTCCTATGTATATCACATCTATATGTATCACATTACTTTTGTTTGTTTTGTCAATTTTAGACTTCGTCTTGTTGAATAATGTTGGTTTGTGAGCTATTTGTATGACATTTTTGTTGAAGCAATCGGATTTTGCAAAACGTGCTGAGAGGTTAGTGATCTATATGACTTGGGTTGTCTATCCTCTCCTGAGTTTGGAGTCTTGTTTCTTTCGATTAATGTTTTGATAACACACATAGGAAATTCATTATTCTGCAGTATAATTTTAATTACGGAAATTACGTCTTTGTGGTATGTCTTGTCGCTAATGCTCAGCATCCTTTTAATACAGCTAAGACAGCGACGGATGCTTTGATTACCTCCAGAGTCTTTGAAAGCGATTACTTCACTCCAAAACTTTATAGTTTCATCGTTTTTCCCCATTTCACTAAATGTATGTCATTATATTGACACTCTATTTTCCCAATATCTTCGACGGAAAATTCTTCCAAAAAGCAGATCATTACCACAGCTTCAGTTGCTTTATAAGATCAACTTAGAAATTTGTGCAGCATCCTCGAATAGATTTCTCCAATTCACAATCCATCTGAAGCATCTTAATTTGCTTTTCAAAGTCATATTCTTGATATAAATCTCAAAATCGTCTACTTGAATTATACCAATAATAGTATCTGGTGGAATAATCAATTTTTTTTAGCGAATTGATAGCCATCAGAAGATCTTTCAGCAAGTCCGTCGAGTCAGTGTTATTACTTTGAAAACACTTGTTCAATTTTTGCAATTCCAAAAGCATGGATTTCAACAAAACCAAATAAATTTAGTTTATATGGTCGTCAAATATTGAATGCAGTATTTGGGCTTAATGGCATCTCTCCTGTTTTGCCGCAACACAAAAATGTAATTTTAACTCCTGCCACTGATCCAATACACGTGTCACTTCTAATTCAATTGACAGCCACCTGGTGTCACACACTCTGGGAATTTTACGTGTCTTCTTTGAGGATAGAAGTTATACACACCTCATCATATTAATAGGTACACACCGGAATTTTTTAATTATAAATGGTTTTTTCGTACTTTTAGTGTTGACAACTTTTTAATTTTTGATTTTTTGTTGTTGTCAATGTCTGGCCACACTGTGACAAAGAGTTGAAAGAGGGGCTGCCCCGTATATCAAAGCTTTTCTATAAATTGCGAGTCCACCTCACATTTCGCCTGATCATAATAATAGGTACAGTCTCCGTTTCTCACAAGTATCAAGTGAATAATTTTGTAATCAGTGATCTTATGGTAACTAAAGGTAAATTAAGTATAGCTCCTGTCAATACAGAGAATTAAACAACAGAAACCCTTGACCACTACATTGTAACTTTCATCAAAAAGGACCCATTTAAGTCATATTGCAGCCGAAATTGGGAATTCAGTTAGTGCTCCAACTATCCGAAGACGACTACAAGATGCCAACCTACCAGGAAGAATTGTCAGGAAAGTCTCACTTATGCGCAAAAAAAATATCACCATGAGTCAAACTTTTGCAAGGGACCACAAAGACTGGGTGGGATGCACACCGGGGAGAAAAAATGGAGAAACATATTATGGAGCGATGAAACCAAGATTAATTTGTTTGGGATTGACTGTGAAAGGAATGTTCGACGCCCTAATGGAAAGGAATTCCATCCACGGTTTACAAAAAAAAAACAGTCAGACATGGAGGTAGCAATATAATGGTATGGGGTTGCTTCTCCTGGTACGGCGTAGGTCCAATTTATCAGACTACGAACAAAATGAATGCTGAAGAGTACAAATCCATATTGGAAACAGTTATGGTACCGTATGCTGAGGAAAATATGCCATTACGTTGGGTATTTCAGCAAGATAATGATCCTAAACACACATCAAGGCTGTTATCTAAATTTTTCGAGGACCAAAAAGTTGACGTTCTGAAGTGGCCAAGCCAATCCCCCGACCTTAACCCCATTGAAAACTTGTGGGGAGACTTAAAAAAGAAATTGGCAAAGCATTTATTTTCAAATAAACAAAAATTATGGGAAGGTGTCCAAAAACTGTGGTATGAGACACCAGTAGAGACCTGCTAAGCTCTTATGAAAAGTATGCCAAAAAGAATAGCAATAGTGACCTAAAATGGAGGTGGATACACTGGATACTAAGTTAGGAAATACTAATTTACCTAAAAAAAGAACACAAAATGGAAATTACAATTTTTTTTTTTACCAACACATGAAGTGTACCTATTATTATGATCACACTGAAAACGTATCTGAAACACAAAATGATCTCTTTTATGTTATATTATTATTCTATGTTACAATTAAGTTTATTTTATTAAAAAACAAATAGTTTAAGAACCAATGAGAACAAATTTTAAATTTGAAACAATGAATAAAACTGTTTTCTGTTACCTTAAAGTCAGATTTGATGTGTGTACCTATTAATATGATCAGGTGTGTATATGTTTCAAATATCAAGAACTCCCAGCCTTCTGGAAGAAAGCGTGAATTACCGCCAACTGCACAGAGTGGCACACGCATTTGATCAGGACTAGAGACGGCGCATCCTTCCTCAGCTCAGTAAACACGCTTTTGTTTGTGCCAATCATAGCTTTAGCATTGTCGGTACCGATACCTAATAGGTTTTTTGATGTTCAACTTAAAGTCCCGCAGCTACTTTTTTACACTTTCTGCTATGCATAGTGCGTTTCCACCTTCTAAAGGGACTAGACTTAAGAAGGAAGTGACAATACCTCCACGCTGGTTCGAAAAATAATTGACGACGACACCTAATAGGCTAATCACACTGAGCACATCTCAGCGGAACGCAAGGAATTTTTTGAAGATGTGAAATTGCGATTCACACTGACAACATCTGACATCTAACCTCTTCAGTCGCCCAAGTTATTTAGCAAACTGCTAAAAGAAAATTCATTAACTGAATTTTAAAGAACAATTGGTGGTTGTTGTACCTGTTGTTACAAAACAGCAACTTTTAATTCGGCAACTTATAGTAGATTTAGTCAATAATGCGATTGTTGCAGAGATTGAAGATGAAGAGTAGCTGCTGCCCATGAGAGGCATGAATATGCACATACCAAGAAGCGCTTGAATGTTTGTAAGTGATGCAATTTGCTTACAAGTTATCATTTTATATTTAAGAAGCGGCTTGACATGTTTAAAAAGAACATTAGGATAGCGCAATCAAGCTTTTTAATGCTTGTAAGCAGACTTGAAGTGTTGAGATTAAGAGGCACAAATTGACGCAACGCCATTCCACTGCTATATATTGCACAATATCTTAAATGTCCACAACAGTGCGTACAATGGAAATTGGAAACTTGCCTCAAATGAACCCCCTTAAGAAGCCAAACCAATCTAATACTTCTGCTGACTACTCTTCTGGTTTATTTCGAATGAAGAATAAAAGCGTATTGCAAGGCACAAATGGTTTGGACTGGAAGGTAGCCTAACTCGCTGCCATCTCACGAAGCATACTACGAAGATCCCTTTGATGCTTCCGCTTGGTGGTCAGGAATTTCAGAAATGGTGCCACAATCCGACACCTCTGGGACGAACTCTATAATATCATCCGATACGAGTTCCTCAACATATGCAATAAGGTCAAAACATGTACATCATTAAATGTCTATTCATATAATTCAGTTAATAATACTTACTATGATAATTCTGTTTCTCGTAATTGTTGGTTCGAAATTTTTGATATTTTTGAATTAATTAAGCATATTTTGCCATTCCCGTTCGTTGACATTGTTCATGTTTCGCAGTGAATGAGAAATTTTTAGTGGTGGACAAAAACTATCGTGAAAATACTGATTGGAACGAAGTAAAATAGGAACATTCCCAGAAGATGTTGGAATGATGATACAATTTTGGCGCAGCAAATGCTTATGGAACATCTTTGATAATGATGTTAGATGTGCCTCAGTGTGAATAGCCTATAAGTCATACATATACATAGCAAAATATAATAAGCTTAGTGAAACTTAGTGACGCTTTTATCTGTTGATTCATCCAAAAGCAAACTATATTTTGAACAAACTATATATCGTTGCGCAAGTCTTCTTGAAAGTGGGGCACCAGCACATTTCTTATAATGCTAGTGCATTTTGTTCTACGTAGCCTAATCTGGCTAACAGTTGCGCTGTCGTCAAATTGTTTCGTGCACAAGCTGCTCATTTGGTCGATTTGCGAAATAACTGTGTGCTGAGCTACAAAAAGGCACAATGCAGTTTCCTGTTCGACTGTCGTGTTTAACACTTTAACAAAACTTAATTTATTATACTTTGTACCAAAGGTACACAGAGTACATTAAGTTTGATAGTTCATCCTTCCGAAGCCAAGCCTTAAACTCCGGGTCCAGCAGCCAGACTTCACGACAGCTGCACGAAAGCTGAAAAAAGCCGAAATCATTTAAAAAAGCTAGAAATGACGGGAAAAAATCTGATTTGGCAACACTAATTCGCTCCTATGTATCTAGTGCCAATCTCGCTTGGACCGCGTGGTTTGCAATAACCCACCCGACACACAAGCGAATGTTCGCTTCAAGCGAAAGTTTCGCGAAGAACATTGTTCGTATTTTGTTAAGTTTTAGCGAAACTCTTTGTGAGTTCCCTTTTATCTTTCTTCTCTCAGCAGCAGGTAGAATATGACTGAAAATGACGCCGCGTCGCCGTCTGGACTTTGTCTTTACATTTTCAGTATGTACTTGAAGCCCTTTTACTTTGGCCGGCGTCATTCTAATTTGGCTTAGCAAACTGCCGAGCGTCAATAAACTAATCGGTAAACAATTATTGTTTTATTTTGTTTAAGGGTTCTTGATTGATTTTAGGAAGGAGTGAAAATGAAACTCGTAAAACTTTCGCTTCAAAAATCGAGCGCAAATTCGATTGCGAATGTTCGCGTACCACAAACTGAGCGACACAAGTTTCATAAACGAATGTCTGGCGAATTCGTAAAAGAGTGTTTTGTTCTTTTTTCATTCGCTTTGAGTTTCGCTCGCGAATTCGCGTGCGAACTTTTGGTCGGGTGGAAAGTAAAACGAGAGCATTTTCATTCGGAATTCAGAAACGGTTTTTCTAAATTTTTCGAACAAGACTGAGAAATGTTCTTCAAAACAAAACGTTAAGATTCATTTTATTTGTTAACTAAAACAACTCGTTATTGCTATAATTTATGAAACGATTTAAGAGATAGGGAAACAATACACAATTTTTCAGCGTGTACGTAACTGAGAATTGCAAAATCATACAAAATGCAAAATGGAAACTTTTCTCATCAAAAGAGGAAAATAATTGAAATTGTATGCGTGTGTCTAAGATTTTGCATACGCAATGTGGCACGCAATTGAAGGGAAGGGAAGGGAAGGAGAGGAGGCTGAGTAAGATAAGCAGACAACTGCCAGCTGAAAGGAAAGAGATGTAAAAAGTTTGAAATTGAAAGAAAATCAACGAACGTTTAAATACAGAAAATATGAACTCAATACCCGAAATCTGTAAGAGTAACCCAGATAAGGGGCCAAAGTTAAAGCTACAGCTGTGTGAGGCAAACTGAAACTGATTAATTTAATTTATGATGTCAATTTCTGAAATGGAAGCTGGGACCACCATGGCCAGCAATGGAAATCACTGCCAATGTTATTAAATTTCATTCGCAATGCTTGCGCCAAATATTTCACCGGATAACCGCCAAGATTTGGCGGTGGCAAACTCAAGTACGTGCTTCCCGGGCGCCAAGCACTTTCCCCCTTTTTTTTTTTGGTTTTTTGCGCTGCAGTTTACACTTTGATTCCAGTCTCGCCTGTTGGTGGTTACGTGTCTTGTTTTGTGTGTCATTGCGATAAAAAATTAGCCAAAATGTTCTTAACACGTTTCAGTATTGACACGTGTGTCCATTTCAAGTATGAATTTTCGTGTTTATTGATTGTTCTACTTACTAAGGTGCAGTTGTGGGTCGTCGTCTTCCCTTGTTATCAATCCAAATGAAACCTGAGTGTTGAATGTACAGCTGTCACAGTTCAATGCATTCGGCATGGTTCCACGCTCCTCAGACTCATGACTCAATGCAAGAAGGTATTTATTAATCATGTAAGCAGAGAAGTTTTTGAAATCATTTTTCAGCTTCGCTGGGCAGAGAAATTTGTAAACGAAATACAACTAACAACTTAAATACAAATTGCAACTTGGAAACAAGACAAAAAATCCCACAATGCACCGGAAATTCACATTTCAATCAATGCCTGAGAATTATTGTATTGTATAATTGAGTTTTTGGCAATTTAATGGTCATACAAACGTATTCCCTTCACAAGCTGGCAAATGTAAATGAAAATGTAAACAAAAGCTTCTGTAAGATAAATTAAATTGGTATTTGTTACCAGAAACAAAAACTAAAAAATAAATAAAATAAGACTAAATCCATTCCTCAACTTTCTCTGACATCTCTTTTGCACTTTCTAGAACTTTAGATAAGTATATGAAACACATGTGACAAATAGGAAAATGTCGAAAAATCAGTCTGATATTTAAAACTGATCCCCCAATGCCATTTTTATCCCAATAAAAAATTTCTTTATATCAAAAAAAAAAACAAATAATTTAAAACGAATTTTTTTTTAATTAACCAAAAATTTTAATCCACCATTTGGTTTTTTTGTTACAGCAAGGCCATTGTGGAGTACTACAAGAGTGGGATGGACAAGAGCAGCAATTACAGCTGGAAAACTCAATAAGCAGCACAAAAAGTAAGCCAAGTAGCAGCCAAGTCAAAGACATTTTGTGTACTAAAAGAACTTTTTGCTAAATTAATGTTTTTCGATTACAATTCAAGCAAGACGAATCAGCGAGTCAAATGAAATCAAGAGATGAGGGGATGGTGACATAATCAGATCAGAGGCAATGAATCAGTCAACTGAAATTGCAACAGTAGCAGCTGTGACTTACAAGTGCTGAAAACTAAAGCAAGGGTCGACCACTTCTTGCCTCATTTTGGTAGGTAAAAGAAATTGTTTTTAGTGACAACCATGTGCAATGCTAGGAGAGCGTAAATTCTTATTTTTAGAAAGATGATCAATATCAATAGAGTTTTGTTGCAAAGTCTGCTGCTGTGGGTGCTACTCTCTATGATTCTTTTAATCCAGTCAGCATCTAGTAGTAATTCCACATCTATGGCCTACAAAAGAACGACCAATTTAACTGCCAGATCCACTTTACTCAAAAACCCCAAACAACTTAAAGGACCTTTAAAAGTAACTTCTCGTGGAAGGGCATGGAGTCGCTTGCTTAGAAGAGAAACTTGGGCCAAGTCCAAGAAAAAACTTCAGGTGAGAGTCTGTCCTCGCACTTTGGTCACCTGGAAGAATGTCACCAAGCATAGGGTAAGTATTACAATTCTCTGTTGTAAATTTCTGCTAATCAAATGTTGCTGCTTTAGCTTTTGGGTGTTTGGTATGCCTATGCTACGACACCTTTAGTCAATCACATGTACAAACGTCGTTGCACTTCGTATAATGTGTTGAATAATCGTGAGTGAAAATGAAAGTTAGAAAATTTAGTATGAATTATTTCTATTCTTTTTTTTCATATTTTTTAGCATATTTCAATACCAACATACTGTATACGGATTATAAACATCTTTGCATTACATATTCCTGTCTTTACAATAAGAGAACCAAATTCCATGATAGTAAGTAACTGTTGATATTCCACTGGGCTTTCACCGATGGTCAATATTGACATTCTCAGTTTTAAAATCGTTCAAAAACTAAAATTCTATTAGGCTCAGAACTTTTTAGAAACAGTTTGGTACAGTTTACTTTGCACAAGAAACGGTCACACTTTCTTAGCTTGCTGCTGAAATTGCCTTGAGCTAATATTTGAGTCGGGTCGTTTGGTTGAAAATTTAACAAAAACTACTTTAAGTAGAAAAGTAGAACGAATAATTTGAGTGCAATCGCTTTTAATGCAATTTTTATTCGTTCTTGAATCTTTAAGTTTATTCTACATAATTGCAATCGACTTAAGATCGTTCTCAGTTTATGAAAAGTAAGTTAGCTCTTGGATAAAGAACTCTCATTCTTACCGTACCTAGAATCTGCATTTTTTTCAACATCGTCATTTCACACATAAAAGATGGAGAAAGCCAATACATACTTCAATCTTTCTTCTTTTAGTGTTTAAAAATTTTTGATATAAGTATGAAATTCTGTATTACACAATGGGCACATTCAGCAGATAATTTCGATAAGAAGAAACCGAACCTTACGCCGAGCCATTTTGAAAATAAAAGCTGAACCAGAACCTAAATGTTTGGTTTTGTTCAACTAAATGGTATACATTAAATAATCTGACCGACTGCCTATCGACTTTTTCGGTTCTCCAGGGAATTATACATAATTTAAGAAAGAGTTTCAAAATTTCTTATACAATTGTCACACATAAAAAAACTCTGTAGATTTCTATTCCAAAGCTCATTCAATGATTCACGACATTTTGTTAATGGAGAATTTAAGATACAACTTTTCGTTTATGAAATAGTCGTTGGTATAACAGAGTCATAGTATGCTTGAATTCGTCGCACAATGTTTTTATGTAGGCTCAGATGATACACAAAAGCGAGTTTGGTTCATTAACGTGTGAATGGGTGGTTTTCTCGGTTTTCAGCTTTTATTCACACACTGTTTCCACGGGTTTCTATACACATATATGGTTTACTAACTACATAATCAATACAGGTTTGTTCAGTCCATTTATTTACATACGTCTACGTTCGTCTCTCGGTATCGTCTGTCTCTTCTCGTCTGCTGTGCTCCTCTGCTCGCAATTTTGGCTTTGCAGCCCTGCTTAGTACTCTACATTCTGTACTCGGATACTGGGATACTTGGATACTGGGTTACTTATAACTCGGTACTCACAACTTGATACTCAGAACTAGAAACATCAGTACTAGGTACTCATTACTCGTTACTCAGTACTTAATACTCACTACTTAGTACCCAGTACTCGATATTCAGTATTCCATACCCAGTATTTGATACTTAATACTCTAAACCAGGCATGCCCAAAAGCAGCATACGGCAGAGCACTTACCAATACTCACAAAGAAAAGCACCAATACCAATATGAAAATCATATTAAAATTGGGTAAGACAACAATAAAATCAAATGAAATTGTTCTTGGTAAGTTTGCTTGCGCGCGCACACACCCATAAAACAAGAGAACAAAACCGGTTTTTGTTCTACGCGACGCAATCACACGAAATCGTTAGCATGTGTGTCGTTTTGTATGCCTTGCTCTGCATGTATACGGTTATTGATTTCCTATCTTCGGTGATATAATATTACAAAAACAAAACATACCCAAAGAGCATACGGCTGGGCATCGCTGCTCTAAACTCTGTATACGGTACTCAGTACTGGGATTGATACTCAGTACTAGCTACTCATAACACGATACACAGTACTCATTACTCAATACTTAGTGCTCGCTACACAGTACTCGATACTAAGTTCTCGATACTCAGCTACTTTAGTCTCAGCTCTCATTACACGGTACTTCGATCCCAGTACCAACACAACCCACCTAATGCTACAGCAAATCACAGAAGCAGTTGACTTTGCAAAGACAAAGTCGTACCCAATAGAATCTCTCGCAAAGACTAAATTCTTATAGCTTTAGTCCCGCTAACAAACGTCAGTATCTCTTAAGGATTTTGTTTTTTCAAATTTTTCGCAGTATTTTTCTACCCTTGCAAAGGGTATTATAATTTTGCCCAGAAGTTTGCAACGCATAGAAATATTCATTTCCGAACCCCTTAAGCTATATATATTCTTGATCAGGGCGACGAGCTGAGTCGATTGAGCTTTGTCCCTTCGCCTGTCAGTCTATTTCTACGCAAACTAGTCTTTCAGTTTAAAGGCAATCGAGCTGAAATTTCGCACAGAGTCTTCTTTTTACTGCACGCTGCTAATATGTCGGAACCAACCGGATCGGATGACTATATCTTATAGCTGCCATAGGACGGATCGGTCGGAAAATGGGTCTTAGTGAAAAAAAACTTGTTTGTTTTCAATGTTAGCGTCCTTAAACTCGGTCATTATTAATATTATATGCTTTCAAACAGATTTGCAAATTTTGTTCAAGATCGGATGACTATATCTTATAGCTGCCATAGGAACCACCGGTCGAAATAAGGGTCTTAGTGAGAAAAACTTTGTTGTTTTCAATGTTAGCGTCCTTAAAATCAGTCATTATTAATATTATATGCTTTCAAACAGATTTGCAAGCTTTGGTCAAAATCGAATGACTATAGCTTATAGCTGCCATAGGACCGATCGGTCGGAAAATGGGTCTTGGTGAAAAAAACTTTTTGGTTTTCACGTAAATCGGTGATTCTTAATATTAAACGCTTTGAAACTAATTTGAAAAAGTTGATCGAAATCGGGTGACTATATCTTATGGTTGCTATAGAACCAATTGGTCGAAAATGGTTTAAATTAAGAATTTTTGTTTTGTTTTTAATGTTATCGTTCTTAAACTCGCTGATGACTAATTCTATATGCTTTCAAATATATTCGCAGAATTTGGTCAAAGTCGGATGACTATATATTAGGGCTGCCATAGGACCGATCGGACGGAAATGAGTCTTAGTGAAGTTTTTGGTTTTAAATTTTATCATTCTTAAACTCGGCGATTGTTAATTTGAAATGTTTTCAAAAAGATTCGCGAAATTGGGCCGAAATCAAATGTTTATCTGTCGGAAAATGGGTTTTAGTTAGAAAAATGTTCGATTTTTATGCAAGCGTTCTTAAACTGTGACATTTCAAACACAGCATTTGCAAGGGTTTAAAAACTTTGACAAGGACGAAGTTTGCTTGCCCTTCTCGTTTTTATTTCTAAATGCAAAATTTCCCCTTACTAACTCCTAACTTATTCTATAAAATGTGAAATACTTTTTTGTTGGAGTATGTATAATAGGGCGGGTCAATTTGTATGGAGCTAAAAAAACGTGGTAAGCGTATAGCAGATTCGGAATCTGCGATGAATTCTAAGAAAATTTCACGAAGAAACCCCATGTCTAAAATGAATTCCTAGCCCCCGCTGCGAAGCCTGAAAATTTGAGGTTGCAGTATATTTTGGTATATTGAGGTTTGTACGGTTTTTTTTAAAAAAAAAAGGTACATTTTCTAAAGATATTATATTTTATTCTGATTTATTTTTTTATAATATAATTTATAAATATTTTTGTTTTTAAATTAACCAACAAATTTTTTTTTAGTTAAATTTTTTTTAATAAAAATAGCGAAAACACGCCTTACACTGATGAAGTGGAAACCTAAAGTCTATAACTTTTTGACAATAAAAGATATAGGTTTGCAATTTGAAATATATATTCAATATAATTTGGAAATTTAAGGTATTCAAAAAAAAGTGGGCGTGGCACGAAAGGGGGCGTAAAATACATAGAGAACCTACCAATACTGGAATTGAAAATGGAATAATTCGAAAGTTTGAAGTTTCCTTAAGTAAACCATTACATTGGTTTGTTTGTTTGCTACATTTCAAGGAACTTCCACTACGCCATTTGTACAATGCCTTAGAAAATTTTAAGACAAGTGGACCATCCACTGCTTGTGGCACTTGGGCAAAGTTACTTGAGACATGTGAACAACTTCCGGTAAGCACCAAATTTTAATACAACTTCATCAAATTTAAAGCAAACATTTTCTTGCAGACTATACCTCATTTTGAACCCATTTCATTTGGGAATATGCCTCCAACTATTGAAAGTAAAGATGAAAAAAATCTTTCCACTGACGTTTTTTCTCTATATAGAATAGCCAAAACTGTATCGGAAGGTTCGTGTTCAGAGGATGTCGCCAACATGAAACCGGGAAAAATTGTTAATTCGCGCTGGTTGACAAAAGCAAGCAGAATTTTACGCCTTTATGTCGCTAGTAGTTTACCATCAAACAATTTAAAAATTTTGACTAATTTCATTATGAAAGTTTACATACCAATGTATTTTAATGTCAAATTTTATAACTCTGTGGTATACGGCAGTAAGCTTTTATTTAATTTTATTCGGTCAGCACAGTTCTTGCCGAAAAATCTTCAAGAAATTATGAACAAAGCAATACAAAACAATTAATTTTTTGCGCATACAGAAAATATTTTGTTAGCAATGCTTTTCGATGACAGAAAATCTGTTCGAGAAAATGCTATTAACAAAATTATTTATTATCGCGAAAAATTACAAGATACGTCTAAGCTCCGGTCTTATAAAAAAAATATAATTAACTTCGACTGCACAGATTATATGAATTTAGTTGACTTAGGTAACGACGACATCTTATTTGAACCTCCGTTAACTTTTAACATTCCACATGAACACTTATTGGAGTATTTAAATTCTGAGGAAATACCACAGGCAGATCCAGAAATTCCATCCCACATTCAGGGAACCGAACGATGTGTGCAATTGTTGACACATGTCGCACGACGCGTAATGCGGCACAATGAAGATGACGTTTTGTCAGTAACTTTAGAAAGTCGTTTAAAATATCCACAAATCGAGTCGAAGCAAGACTTTAAAAATTGACTTCATTTATATTTAATATTATGTTGAATAAATGTATGAAATTAGTGAAAATTAAACAATTACATAAGCGTTTTGTATTGTGACTTAACATTGTTTTCATTAATTTGGTAAATTTTTAGATATAAAGAAAAACGGCATCTAATGTATTTTACGCCCCCTTTCGTGCCACGCCCACTTTTTTTTGAATACCTTAAATTTCCAAATTATATTGAATATATATTTCAAATTGCAAACCTATATCTTTTATTGTCAAAAAGTTATAGACTTTTGGTTTCCACTTCATCAGTGTAAGGCGTGTTTTCGTTATATTTATTAAAAAAAATTTAACTAAAAAAAAATTTGTTGGTTAATTTAAAATCAAAAATATTTATAAATTATATTATAAAAAAATGAATCAGAATAAAATATAATATCTTTACAAAATGTATTATTTTTTTTTTAAAAACCGTACAAACCTCAATATACCAAAATATACTGCAACCTTAAATTTTCAGGCTTCGCAGCGGGGGCTAGGAATTCATTTTAGGCATGGGGTTTCTTCGTGGAATTTTCTTAGAATTCATCGCAGATTCCGAATCTGCTATACGCTTATCGCATAAAAAAATTGACCCGCCCTAATGTATAACCTTTCCTTCTCCAAAATTCGTTTCTAAGTTAAAAAATTTTCGAGATTTTCCAAAATTTGAAAAATACTTTGGTAATATTTTGTTATGTGATGCTTTGAAAATACGTTTGGCGATAATCGGAGGAAAAACAAAAGAGTTTTATAGAAGAGTTTATGCGCATTTTTCAACTTTGGGGGCAGATTTTTCCATTTGATATTTTTCGAAAATAAATTTGAAGCTAATCGCTCGAAAACTAAAATCTCCTCCAAACCACCTTAACCATCCATGTTCCACACTAGGCGTAAAGTTTTAAGGAAGATTGGTATGCAGTTACTGTTGATTTTTCATAAAAATGTTTTAAAATGAGTTCGAACCTGATTGAATGAAAGAAAATAGTTTCATACAATAGTTTTCCAACCATTTTCCGACTTTGGAAATATTTTTTCAATATTTAAAAGTCACTTATTCCAAATGAGTTTGAATAAAATTGACCCCAACAATTTCCTCCATATTCTTCCATATTGAGCTCTGAAACAATAATTTTCCGGGAGATTGGGATGCAGTTATTGTTATTGTTCAAAATTTCATATACATCTAGATCAACCACATGTCCAACGGTGAAAAACCCTTTGTATGATGACAACTTTACTACATTCTTTCCATATTTAATATCAATCTCTTCCTCCGTTTAGTTAAACTACGCATTCTCACTCGCACCCGCACACCCATGCCCCAGACTCTAATGAAAGCCCGTGATTTTCTGGAAGTAGTTAAATTTCCCATGGAAACTCTGGAGTGGTTAAAGAGCGAGGCTTTCTGCTTTGAGTGGTATCAATTGGATTTTCAGCTACACCGTAGACCCGGTCAATTTCAGGCACCCTGGAACTACGATCACATTTAATGAAGATGATGTCATCGTAAATTAATTTGCCCAAATGTGAAATCGTATAAGGGCAGGACTATAGTTACACACATTAATTAGCATTGGCAGCAACCAAAATCAATTACACATAACAGTTTCTGTCGTATGATGATTGCATTTGCCACTTGAAGGCTTTGCGAGATGTCCTTGTTAACATACACACACACACACACAAACACGCACAGCCTTCTGGCTGTGTCCTTAGGCTATGCCTCAATTCAATTTGTCGCCCCAAAATAAAAAAAAATAAAAACATTTCTATAGACCCCAAAACCTGTCTGTGTGTACCAATTTGATTCCCTTTTTTTTTTGGTATGTGTCGTGAGGCTTCCTGTTGCCAAATTGGCTTTAGTCCTCGGGGAGGGGTCAAAGCGGCTGGCAATAAAATTAAACCCATACCGGGTCCACTTGGCGTATGCGTAACGCACAATTATGCCACATTGTGTGGGAGGGATATGGGATAATTGTCATTGTTTGGGGACATTTGGCTTCCGGCTAACAACTGACCAATTGGCTATCCCATTTCGATCTCTGAAAATATTTGGCTGCTAATTGTTTGGGCTGGTTTAGCCCTTTCAACTTGCGAACTAACAAAAAAAAAAAACAAAAAAAACTCATTAAATTCATCAAACCGGGTAGCATTTGCTTTACGACCAAGGCACGTTTTGTGATATGCATCTGGCTTGGGGCCATAATGACGGATTTATCTTGTCTCTGAGTCAGTTTGGTAGCTGACATAAACCTGTTATCAGATCTTTGGTTAGAACAAACTTAAATTAGTATTACATATGCAATTCGCAGGTGAGTAAGAGATACTTTTCTTTAGATAACTACAAGTACCTACATTTGTTAAGTTCTTTGTCTGAATGAATGACTCAATGTTTAACATAGAGAGCGGACAGTTTGGATAAAGTTTGCTTAGATTCTGTATTTAAAATGCATAAGTCTAAAGAATTGGAACGATTGATTGACTAACGAAGAACTCTTGCAGATCAAGTTTATTTTCAAATTTTGCCACGCCCCCTCCCGCCCCCGCAATTCCGGAAAAACGTCATATCTCCCACAGTTTTGATGATAGATTGTTCGTTCCCTCTAAAGAAATCTAGCAATCAAAATTATTTATCGATTTGCTGAAGGAATGATAAAGATCGGTTGAACGATACACAAGTTATGAGCCAAAAAAAGTTAACCGGCACCTGCCACCCTTGTCTCACTTGTTTTTCTCTGTATAATCCCAGTTTCAGAAACCCCTCCAGTATCCCATGCAATTCCTTAAGCATCAACAGAATCAAATTGGGTGAGCAACTCGAAAAATGTCACCGGTTCCACTCGGAAACGCAAATACGTTAGCAATTTGTCGGATTTTCATTTTAATTAGACGACATGATGAAAAACGGAATTGAAATTTTACAAAATAAAACACAAAATACAAATTCAAAATAATTATTGAAGAGTGCTTAACTAGTTTGTAAGGTAATTCCGATTGGCTAATTACAAAAGTCAACAAAATGCCACTATTTCTGTTCACCTTGAGTAACTTTTTTCCCTCCAATCATAGCGGAAGCTAATAACCACAATATGTTGCTCTAAAGACAGAAAAACAACATACTATATACACACAGTCTACACTCTACACAAATTTTAGCCCAAGGAGAATTCACACTTGGGACCTCGTCAAAAGTATCGGAAAATGTGTTGGTCATATAAATTTCATTTATGCCAGTTAAATTAATTACTGTCAACACATGCGAGGCGGCAGCAAGGCAGCAGCAGCAACAGCAACAACAATTGCCACTCAGGCGCAAAAACTAAAGCAGGCCAAGCCAAAAGTCCAACGAAGAAGACGAGAGTCTCTGGTTCGCTTTCGAGCATGTTGCGAACATAAACACAAAGTCATAAAGTTTTTACACAAAAACATTTAATTTTATTGCATTTTTGGGCAGCAGCCAGACGACGACGACGACGACGGCGATGCCGACGAACACAATGCACCGGGGAGAGGGATGGGGACGTGGTGGGGAGAGGTGATGGAGCATGGTCTGCTGGCCAGGCCAACTTAATTTGCAGCAAATCGAGCAAAACTGCAGGCAGCTTTTACAAAAGAACAAAAAAACAAAAACAAAATCTAGACCAAAAACTTTTCGCTGGACTCCATAGAGAACCAAACTGATGTTCCCACACATCTCATGCGCAAGCTGACGTCAGCAGTTGGAATAAAACACAAATCTCTGCATTTGTTTGGACATCATCTTGTCTTGGTTTTTGGTCTTATGAAATAAGACCCAGCAAATGTGCGAAGCAAAGTTTTTATTTTTACATTTTGTTTTTCTATCTGTCTGGAAGTAGCTGCTTCTTCATTTTTGACAACCAAAAAATTATGCGGCAACAGCAAAAAACCGTAAAAATGCAAAAAGCAAAAAAAAAAAAAACGATGTGCGTATACGTAATGTGCATTAACATCAACAAGTTGGTTGTGTGTTGGGCTGGGGATGCAAAATGTGGGAAGAATGCCAACAATTTTGGTCGGCAGCATTTTGAAATGATTTGCAATGAGCTGGGCCTTCAAATGCCACAAAATGTGTGCTTTAATATTTAATCATGATGAAGATGATGATGGAAATGGTGGCCATAAATGTGAAAAGCACGTGAATTGCGCAGAATTTTGGTCATGCGGTCGTGGCGGTGGTCTGTGTGATTGGGCGGCGACTACGCTTGTAGATCGATAAACGGATATCACAGAAAATGGTCAAAAGGACCTTTTGTTTAAATTTTTTCGGATACTTTCAGAAATCGAAAAGTGAACTGATAGCAAATTATAAAATCATTTGGTTTCATTTTGCTTATTCGAGGGTGGCACAGAAATCACTAGTGATTTTTGTATAAACGCTTGTATTTCAAATTGACACTGCTTGAATTTATATGCTCGGTTATTAGATCAGATGTCGAAAGTAAAGCGAATTGAAAGCGACTGTTCAAAGCCAAGTACCTGCGTGAACTAAGTATATGTGCAAAGACTACATTAAAAAGAAAAGTACTTATAACAGACTGAATTTTTCAAATGTTTTATTTATTATACAGTGCTCAACAAGAGAACCAAAAAAAAGTACAAATTAGTTTTAATCTTCACTAACTAGCAGAAATTTTCAAACAACTTCTTCGTCTTCATAAGAAATAAGTAAATGTGCATAGGGTGATTTTGATAATTGTTCTTATTAAACTAATAACAATTGCTTTTTAATAGTTTATATGTTTTCCTTTTAGCTTAATAACCTGATTTAATCTACCAGGCATAGAAAGGACCAGGGTTGAAAGGCTAATCTCCTCCTATTCTGCGGCCAGAGCTTCTTTTAGCTGTTTTATGATATCAAACTGACGGTCACTTTTATAAAATTTGGCTGAAAGGATTCCCCATAGATCCTCAATTGGATTTAGATCTGGGCTGATGGCTGGCCACTCCAATACTGGTATATTTCTTGTAGAAAAGAAGTCCTTGTGAAGCAGGCTGTATGAATTGGGGCGTTATCTTGTTGAAATGTCCAATTATTTCCATACAAAGCTCCAGCAAAATCAACGAGGACATCATCTAACAATTGAACATAGATTTCCGCATTTGCTTTAGTTGGTATAAAGCAGAGCGGAGACTTTCCTGCATATCCCAAAGCGGCACAAGCCATCAGTGAACCAACCACCACCGAAATTTCTGTTATGGCATGTTTCCCGTGGTTGGCTTAAATCGCACCAATATTTATTACTGCCGTCAGGGCCATCCAGGTTGAACTTTTTCTCATCAGAAAAAATGACCTGATGGAACTCGTCGGTCCAAAATTTATATTTTTCAGCAAATGACAAGCGGGAGCTTAGTTGGCGTGGCAGTAGCTTTGGTACGCGCTCGCGTGAAGCATATTTAACGTGTTCATTTTCTGCCAAAAACTTGATTTACTCGTCTTTTGGATACCTTAAGACTTAAATGACGCTTGATCTGCATGCAAGACATGTTTTCTTGGACTTCACATCCTGTGTCTATGGTGGTTGGTCTGCCGGAGCGTTTAATTTTACCATAACTATCGGGATTTTTTAAGAAGTTCTCTGAAGAAGACTCTGGTAGGGATATTTTCAATTTTTGTCCCAGCTTCCCTCAGTCCATTTATTAAGCCGCGCTCTTCTTCAGACGGGTGGGCCCCACGTGGCATTCTTTTGAAAAAATTACAACTGTTGCTGAAGATCCTTCTTAATAGTAATTTTTTGTATATACTTACGTTTTTTCTTCATGATAAGTATTCCTACTCAATTTACTTTACTTTTTCCACTAAAATCAACACTAATTTCAAATTGCACATTAAATTATCTTATATCTTATACGGTGTTGGGCCAAAAGCCATAAAATACCAAGATCAAAAAAGCTGATTGCATATGGAAACTAAGATAAACAAACAACAACAAAAAACTTGCATGCCAAAAAGAAATATAAAATTACATTTAATGAAGAGAGAGACCAAAACAAAAATGCACATATAATAAGTTCACACAGGTAGATTTGAGCAGTTTGTTCCAAATCGCTCAAATTCACCATCTGATCTAGCAACCGAAGATATTCATTCCACTTTACATATGAAGTTGTACAATTGAAATTGGTAATGCAAACGTTTATACCAAAATCTCTAGTGATTTCTGTGTAACCCTCCGTTTTCTTTACTTTTTGAACAGTTGGAAAACCTACTTTTTTCTCAAACTACCTACCGAGTCATACAACATTTTGTCAGCCAAAATACCCTGTACACTTGAGACACACGTACACAAACGCTCGCAAAAGATAAGAATGCGATTCTTCCAGTATGTGTCGCTTTACTCTAGCGATATCGCATAGGAATCACAGTCTCATCTCCACTCGAAGAAATGTGACACTTCTGGGAGGAAAGAAAGCGTTTCTTCTGGGAGTTAGGAAAACGTATCTTCTCAGAGATAAGAAAGCGTTTCATTCTGGGGATAAGAAAAGGTCCCTGCGATGCGATACGAAAAAGTGTCTTCTAAGGGATAAAAAAGCGATTCTTCCTGGAGATAAGAAACATTTCGAGATCCGAAATCGTGTCTTCCTGAAGATATAAATGAGTTTCTTATGTGGAAAGATACGATTTTTTATCAACAAATTAAACCAACTTATATTTTTTATATAATATTAAAAACTGTTACTTAGGTTGCGATGTTAGAAGCGGTGAAGCTTCTTCACTTAGGCCAAAAAATGCTCTTTGTGATGCCATATAACCGCTAAATTTTTACTTTTAGACAGTAAAGGGTGGGTCTTCCTTTATGAACCACTTAGAAAGTAGCAAAGTAGCGGTTGAAATGTTAGGTAGAAAAGGCTGACCAAGGATGGCGAATCGTCTCCTACTGAGCGCTGGACAGTGGCAGAGAAGATGCTGAACGCTCTCTTCTTCATCATTTGAGCAACAGCTTCCACAATAGTCGTTATAGTTGATTTCGAGTGGCGCGGCATGCCTGCCGATGATAGAATGTCCTTTGAGAATTCCTACGAGTTGGGAGGCGTTCTGCCTGCCTAGACGCAACAGCGTTAAGGTTCTTTGGAAGTTAAGAGTGGGCCAAGTTAGTCTAGAGATTTCACAGGAGTGAATTGATCTCCATCGGTTCGTGGCCATCCGGTATGTAGTTTCCCTTATTTTAAATTTACTTGTTGCAAAACGTAACCCTATTGTGCTCCTATCCGGTAGGAGCTGAATGGTAGTGTTTTAGTATTGTTCGTAGAGCTTTTAATGCAGTTTGACTGTTTAAAAAGATAAATACATTCCTTAACCACGAGTTCTTTTAGATGGTTGATAGCCTCCTGGATAGCTACAACCTCTGCCTGAAAAAGGTTATAATAGTCGGGAAGACCTAGGTCTGGACTAAAAACTCCGACTCCCAACTGGCTTCACAATTTTGAGCCATCTGTGTAAATGTTGATGGCGCTTGGTTTGCCATGGGGGAGCGAGTTCCAATCCAAACGACTTGGTATTATGACCTCATACATAGGATCAAAGTCTAAAGTCAATATTTTTTGGTGTAGCTATTTGACTACTTAGTATAGCCGAATGACCATGGGAGCCTACACGAAAGGTAGCATTTTCTCCAAGCCTAATACATAGCAGTATTACTAGCTATATCTTTGGCTGGTAGATCTGGAGGTATTAGATGCAACATAATGTTAAGGGCTTATGTAGGAGTGGTACTCAAAGCGCCGCTCATGTAAAGCTAGCACTGCGTTGTACTTTATGAAGAGTCCTAAGAATAGATGGTTTACCTAAGACCGGCCACCAGACTAAAACTCCGTAAAGTAGTATGAGAGCGGACGACGGCTGAATAAAGCCGTTGTCTCTGTTTATTATGACAACATCGTCCGCATTTTCGATCACAGATCACAGCTCTTCCATGAGTCGTAACAGCTTGTTTACCGTTAAAACCCATAGAAGCGGCGAAAGAACACCTCCCTGAGGAGTATCCCTATTCACATACCTTCGAGAGCAGGCATTCCCTAGTTGAGAGTTTACTGCTCTACTGGTAAGCAAGAGTCGAGTTAACTATACTAGGGGTCACAGCACGACGTTATTAAACGCTCCTTCGATGTCGAGAAATGCCGCCAGTGCATACTGTTTGATTTCTAGAGATTGCTAGAGTGCTGTTTTAATAGATTTACCCTTACTATTCGCATGTTATGCCGGGGATAGAAAGTATGGACTTATGGTTTCTCTTTAATAAAAGTCTAACAATCTTTCCAACGTTTTGAGGAGGAAAGATGATAAGCTGATTGGTCAAAAGTCATTGGGTCTGACAAGTGAGGCCTTACCCGCTTTCGGGATAAAGACCGCTTTAATCTCCTTCCACTGAGTGGGGATGTAGTTGATTTGTAGACAGCTTACAAAAATTGTTTGTAAATATCCTAAACAAAGAAAAACATGCAAAAGCTACACGAAAATGTGGAATTTCTACACGTTTTGACCGGAATTTTCAACCCATAACGTTTGTGTTGCATATCTGCACGCCGCGTTTGGATATTGAACCTACACGTTACGTGTAGCTTTTCTGCACGCCACGTGTTGCTTTCTCATTTCAACACATGGCGTGTAGCTTTTCTGCACGCCGCGTTTAGCTTTCTCATTTCTAAATGCGGCGTGCAGAAAAGCTACACAAACGTTATGGGTCGAAAATCCCGGTCAAAACGTGTAAAAATCCTTAATTTTCACTTACATAGAAAAAACACAAAAAAATCAAAAAACACACACGCACTTTTTATTTATTTATAATTGTTTATAAGCGCGCGCGCGTCTGCTGCAATCTTGAAAGCTCAATTATTTCGTTATGCGCATCAGCATTTGTAATTCAAAGCTTTTGTGCAGAAAAACTACACGCCACGTGTTGAAATGAGAAAGCTACACGTTTCATGCAGAAAACCTACACGTCGCATGTGGAGATCAGTTTTCTAAAAGAAAAATTTAAGAATTCAGTACTGATTTTGAGTAACATTTTTCGTTTAGAATTTACAGACGCGCGTGTAGGATTTCAATATGGAAACGCAGCGTGTAGACAACCTACACGTTCGTGTGGTATTCAGATTGCTGCATGAAAAATGTAGAAAATATTTGGAGATAATTTGATTTTCTAATTTCATGTAGACTTTGCTTTTGCCCACGCAGCACTTAGCTTTTCGATATTGAAATCCTACACATTACGTGTAGCTTTTTTGCACGTGGCGTGTAGCTTTCTGAATTCTACATTTTGCGTGTGCAATTTAGCAGGGCGCAACACGTTTCGTTTAGCTTTGACGTTTCTACACGCGCCGTGCAGCCAATTTTGTTTTCGCTGTGTATGATAAATCTTCTGCAGCTGAGCGGGAATGATTTTGTCTGGTCCCAAGGATTTGTACGGCTTAAAGGATTTAACGGCCCACGTTATCCGTTCTTCCGTAACTATTTTATGTATATGGCTAACAGGGTCAGTTCTGGTGCTTCCGATTGCTACTTCATCCCAGGGAAATGTGCATCTAATAAAAGTTTTAAGGACTCAAGACTGCATTAAGCCCATGTTCCATCAGCGTTTTATAGAATTTTATGAAGTCTCGTTACATCGGATGTTGATTCAATGCCACTACAGAAATTTGCCCACGATGATCGTTTGGCTTTCCGTAATGCTTTTTTGTAGACAAAAAAGTATTGTCTCGATTCTTGTTCTTAGCCGAAATGAATGCCCTCCTACATTCTTTCCTTAGAATATATTAATCAGGCATGCCCATAAGCAGCATACAGCAGGGCACTCACCAATACTCACAAAGAAAAGCACCAATACCATTGAATCCCACAAGGAAATTGGGTAAGGCAACAACAAAATCACATGAAATTGTTGTTGGTCAGTTTGCTTGCGCGCGCAAACACCAATCAAAGAAGAGAGCTAACCCGGTTTTTGTTTCTACGCGACGCATACACACGAAATCGTTTGCATGTGTTTCAACAATCATTGATTTCCTATCTTCGGTGCAATTACAAAAACAAAACGTACCCAAAGAGCATACGGCTGGGCATCGCTGATCTAAATCTTTGGACCACCATGGAGGTTTGTGGTTCTCTTTCAATTTTCTGTATGGGCACGATTTGTCTAGTGCCCTTGAACATATCGGTGTAAAATCATTAACTACTGCGTCTA
The DNA here is from genome assembly GCA_037044535.1 of Lordiphosa magnipectinata. Lineage (NCBI taxonomy): Eukaryota > Metazoa > Arthropoda > Insecta > Diptera > Drosophilidae > Lordiphosa > Lordiphosa magnipectinata. The sequence continues at coordinate 29,945 of JBAMBO010003005.1, forward strand.
ATTGCTCTCCGGTTGCTTGTATTAGTTGCCTTATGAGCCTATTATATTGATTCCAGATTGCTTTTTTTAAATTTTGCACCCTTTTGAGCTCAGAACATGTTTCCGAAAGCTTTATTTCTATGTATTTGTGATCTGAAAAGTGTTGCTCTGATAATATCCTCCATGATGTTAAATGTTCCTCGAGAAACTCAGATATAAGGGTGATATCTATTACCTCCCTTCAAGTTTATGTGGTAAATGTTGTTACTTACTCTGCTGGGATTCGAACACGGGTACCTTGGACTGAAACACAGTTGGAACGATGTGGTACTTATATTTGCTTGCTAGTAATTCTCAAGACGAATTCCATACTCAGCCAATTCAAATGATTCAATTGAAATTTGCGACGAATTGCCAATGGTTTTCTGGCCACATTGTTTAATAAGTGTTTCTGGCATAAATTTTCCACACTGCTGAATACAGGCCCTTTGAAAGGAACTTTCAATTGTTCATTAATATTTCATTATTCATAATTGTGTCTTCCCAACAACCTCTTCAAATGGTCAATGGAATGTGGCTGGCTGTGCTGTACCCAAGTCAGTAACTTGGCTCAAACACGAATGAACATTTTAATTGATCTATTTTTAATTATCAAACGTTTGGAAAATTCTGTAGGAATGGCTTTTATTTTTTTGGGCAATTTCGCGCAACAATTATGTGAACGTTAAAGCCCCCCCCGCGTCAACTGCTCACCCGCTCACCCGCTCATCTCACGTAGTTTGCCAACGTCAAATGATTTATTCAATTTGTGCCATGAAGCGTAAACTTTTTGTTTGCTTGTTGGCTTCCAGTGTCGGCCTGTCGCTCTCTGTCTGTCTGTCTATTTGGCCTGGCCGGCGGAAGTTCGGTGGGTGAATCAATTGCAACGAGTCCGCTCCCCTTCCACCCACCTGGCATTGATGTTGACAGTTTTGACGCTGACCATTTAAATTCGGCATGTTTTATTTAGTTAATGTTTATGTTTCACAACTGAACATAAACTTTTTATGACATTGTCCTCCCTATCAATTAGAATTACAACTGTTTGACTTGCTTTTGGCCGATAAAAAGCCAAAAATTATTGCAGCAGTTCTCAGCTTCATTTGTTTACGACTTATTTCTCACTCATTTCGCATTTTTATGAGTGTTTCGCCCAAAAGTTTTTACAGCGATATTAAGTTAATTACTTTTGTGTTGTTGCATGAGAAATGGTGGAAAAAAGTTTTGGGCTGCCTGCAGCTATGCAGCAGCCTCAGCCTCATAATTAATAAGCATTTAGTTCGGCACACCCCGAAACAACAACGGCCTGAAGACTTCAATGATGTTGTCAAAAAAAAGCGTGAGTTGTTAATATTTGATTTTTATGTTGCACTTTGCACGCCTCCCTTTTTGAAGGGCGAACGTGCTCAAAGTGCGCCAGTTGATGATGATTTCACCTGCACTTCTTGCTGTTGCTGTTGTTGTTGTTGTTGTCCAGCGAAACAGGCAGAGAAAAAGAAAATTACTTTGAAGTTGACTCAACGAACAATATTTAGTTATGACTCTTGTTGCAAGTGAAACTATAATTTAACAAAAATTTCTCACCTTATGATTTGGTTCATAAAAGTGGAAGGCGGCGTAAAATGTACAGGATTAATAATAATTCATTTTGGTAATTTTATATATAAGGCGAAAAGTTAAAAAGGATAAGCACTTTGACTTGAATAAATTTAATAAATTTCTGGCACAAGATTCGTTAACACAAAATATTCATAATTATAAGAAGAAAGTCGCTGCAGTTGCCAAGGGCAACATTTGAGTTTAAAGAGCTCTCACTCTTCCTATTGTTTGTGTTAATAAATAAAGAGTAATAGATTCAATGTTTTTATTCTAGAATAAAGTTCACTTTCGTCTCAGATAATTCACTTTACATTGAGTAAGTCTTCAAGCCTTTATGTGTTAGAATCTATCTCGTTCTAATTTCTGACATTTTAAAAATATTTTGTTTATTAACAGCCTGACAAAAAAATTAAAATGTTTGGAGACTATGAAAAACAATAGTTGTCCACTTCAGAAATAGTTGCCCATATATATTTACTCAAACTGACACGAGCTTATTTTCTGAACATATTACTATAATCTTAGTCATATCAGAGTAAAATTGATATGAAAAAATTTCGAAATGAGTGCCATTTCATGTCAATTTTTTTTCTAGAAGTTTTGTGTAGAAATTTCGGTGATAAGATTATAAGCCTGAAAATTTTCGATTTAAGTACTTCATTGAAAAGAGTATTTTTTTAAATTCTGATTTTCAGGTCCGAAGCAGGTCTTGAAATTACCTTAAATACTTATATTTGCACAATGTACACTCACAAAACAACTCCCCCTTTGTTGGGTACCATTTTCCGTTAGAAATATAAGAGGATCTTTGACGTTTTGGCATTTCATTCAAGAATAAAGCAGCATAAAGTTATGAGCGTTTTAATTGGAAGGAATCGTTTTGCTTTTATTTTTTGAGTGTCAGATTGTTTTTGAGCTTAAGGGGGTATTCTAGTCTAGAGGGTATAATTTTAAGCTTTTTTAAAATTCAATAAAAAACAAGAAAGAAAGTCGGTCAAGCCCGACTATGACATCTCTGCACCCTTAATGTCGCAGCTCGCATTTGGTCACGAGTCAAACGGCCAGTTAACACACAACGACAAAGTGCGCTCTCTAAGTCTCTCTCTCTCTCTCTCTCTCTCTCTCACTAAGATTGCTTCTGCTGAACGCAATGCTTAGGTTATGGGTGGGGTGGATGGTGGGTGTTAACTGACCGTTTTTTGCTCATAACTTGAGTATCGTTCATCCGATCTTTATCATTCCTTCAGCAAATCGATAAATAATTTTAAGTACTAGATATCTCTAGAAAGTACGAACGAAGTATCATCAAAACTGTAGGAGTTATGACGTTTTTTCCAAATTGCGGGGGCGCGAGGGGGCGTGGCATAAATTGAAAATAAACTTGATCTGCCTGCAAGTATAAGAATTATATGTCCCATACATGTCAAACCTCTATCTCTTAGCATCTCTAAGATCTCTTCGTTCATACGGACGGACGGACAGACAGACAGACGGACAGACGGACAGACGGACATGGCTATATCGAATCGGCTGCTGATGCTGACCAAGAATATATATACTTTATAGAGTCGGAAACGATTCCTTCTCCCTGTTACATACTTTTGCACAAACTTAATATACTCTATGTACCTTCGGTACAGAGTATAAAAACTAAAAATATTTGTACCATCCATTTTTTGGTTATATTAGACATATATTTCAATAACACACAAAAATATTAAAAACAAAACAAAATTTGAAATTGAAAATATTACAGGTGTTAGAGTGGGAGGTGGAAAAAAAAGGTGCCTCCATGGTTGACACGATTTCAACTCTTCTATTCATCAGAAGAAGAAAAAGAAAAATAGATTCTCAATAAGTAAGAAAGTCGTTATAGCCCCACGTAGGGAAAAAAAATTATTTTTTTTCGCGAAATGGCGATTGATTGAAAGAAATTCATTTTCTTGCCTTATTTTTCAAAGTTTTAAATTTTTTTAAAATACTTAAAATCATATTTTAACATAATCCTACGTGGAGCCATAGAGGGATATGTATTAAAGGCCCACGGAAAATTTCAAGTCAATCAGTCCATTAGAGCTTGAGACATTATGTCAACCGTGCCGGCAAAAGTAGTTTCGAGAAAAACTCGTTTAAAGTTTTAACAGCACTGTAATTTTACCTGATACTTCTTTGCAAATGTGCGTGCAACTATGAAAATAATTGCCAGAGAGACTTGAAACTCTCTGTGTGTGTTCTTTAATATATTTACATAACGATAATAAAATAAAAAAACATTGATTTTTTCAAAATGATAGACTAGAATGATAGAAAGTTCAAGGACGCTAACATTAAAAACAAAAAAAAATTTCTTACTAAGAACCATTTTTGACCGATTTGTTCTATGGCAACCATAAGATATAGTTACTCGATGTCGATCAACTTTTTCAAATTAGTTTGAAAGCTCTTAATATTAAGAATCACCGACCTTCATAACGATTTACTTGAAAACAAAAAAGTTTTTTTCTCAGTAAGACCCATTTTCCGACCGATGGTTCCTACACATTAAAAAATAATGATATGATCTGGGGCGCAATATTATATTTATACCCTTGCAAAGGGTATTATAATTTTGCCCAGAAGTTTGCAACGTATAGAAATATTCATTTCCGACCCTATAAACTATTTATATTCTTGATCAGTGCGACGAGCTGAGTCGATTGAGTTTTGTCCGTCTGTCTGTCCGTCTGTTTCTACGCAAACTAGTCTCTCAGTTTTAAGGCTATCGAGCTGAAATTTTGCACAGAGTCTTCTTTTTACTGCACGCTGCTAATATGTCGGAACCGTTCGGATCGGATGACTATATTTTATAGCTGCCATAGGACCGAACGGTCGGAAAATGGGTCTTAGTGAAAAAAAATTTTTTTGTTTTTAAGTAAATCGTTCTTAAGGTCGGTGATTATTAATATTAAACGCTTTCAAACTAATTTGAAAAAGTTGATCGACATCGGGTGACTATATCTTAAGGCTGCCATAGGGCCGATCGGTCGGAAATTGAGTCCAATAGCCGATTTCCACTGGCTTCATTTCTTATCATTTTCATTTCTAAAAATGATGCTGTTTCCATTGACAAATCGTCATCATTTTGATATTCGCAATGCCACGTAAACAAAAACAGCTGAATGGTTTGATTTAAACAACAGGCGCCACTTTCAAACTCACGGGGACCTTTTGCAATCTTTACCCAAAAAAAGACATACCCGGCAGGAAAACAATTAACCTGGGTGAACGCGTTGTTAACGCCCTGAATTATCAGCAAAACGCTAAATGCACAACTTTTTTTGACTATTTAATATTATAAACAAAATTGCGCCTACTTTTTAAATTCAAATCAACAGTTTATTGGTGATGACACTTTCTATTTCCAGACGGTAACGAGTAGTGCCAGAGAGTAGCAAGTACTTTTTTAAAAAATACCAAATTCCCTCGTGGGGAATGCCATCATTTTTGAGAAATGAAAGAAATGAAGGGAAAAATGCAACAACAATTTGTATGGAAGAAATGGTATCATTTTCTTCATTTCTTGTCATTTCAAGAAATGAAGCTTCATTTCTTTGGTGGAAATAGGCTATTAGTGAGAAAAACTTTTTTCTGACGTTTATCTGTCGGAAAGTAGGCTTTAGCTACAAAATTTTTTGATTTTTATGTAAGCGTTCTTAAACTGTGACATTTGCATTTGCAAGGGTATAAAAACTTCGGCACAGACGAAGTTAGCTTGGCCTTCTCGTTTTTCATATCAATAAAAAGCCGATATGACACACTTGACATTGACCTGTTCGTATCGTAATATCAAAGTGAAATTTTTGACCATATCAAAATAATATTTTTTAAGATAATATTTTTAAGATCTAATTGATATTTACTATAGTTAAGAAATGATATGAAAAAATATGATATTTGACAAAATGTCAAATTAACCAGTACATATCAAATTGATATGGATCTTATTTTTTTTCTGTGTATGACAGCTATAAGATATAGTCATCCGATCCGGACGGTTCCGACATATTAGCATCGCGCATTAAAAGGAGACTCTGTGCAAAATTTCAGACAGACAGATGGTCTCACCCTATGGGGTGATGCTTTCTGGTGTATAATAAGCGTAAACAAAATTAAAAGTAAAAAAGTCGAGTTTTAACTGACGCGAAAAGGCTCTAAAGTTTTGTAGTATGATTTAGTCATTTTTAAATAGTCGGCGTTGATTTTATTTAATAACTATTCGAATTTGAAAAATAATAAAAGACCACTACTATATGTTTTATTCAAAAGATGACAACAATTCGATGGTTGGTAATTTGATATACTTTCAAACAACAGATGACGATCGGTAGGAGAACGGGTTTTAGTAATAAACAAGTTTTGATATTTCAAAACTAGCACTTGAAAGGGTATTAAAATTTCGGCACCGACGAAGTTAGCTCGACCTTCTCGTTCTTATTGTTATTTATGTTAGCTTTTCGAATGCTTTATTCTGAATTTTGATGGTAAAATATTTATGTTCAAAAAATTGAGCTACAATTGGGATGATGATTCTGTAAACAAAAAAAAAATATTCAAATTTTTTTGCCGGCTCTAGGTCTCGCTATGTTGGTACATAACTTTAAAACAGGGACACACCACACCACAAAGGAGGTTAGTTGACCGAACAGCTGTTTCAATGGTATCTCTACCATATCATCAGCGGTCTTCACCTGGTACCACAATCAGAAAACAACTTCCTCCTCATGCCTGAGATGCCATAATCGCTTGGGAACTCCAATGCGATTCAACAGCAAAATCCAGACACAACGAGCCAGAGCCGCGCTGTCTGTGGCCTTTGTACGTGAGTGTGTCCCCCAATGGTCTTACAATGTTAGTGAGAGAGATTTCCTCCCCGCTGCTAACACAGTGACCAATAAGTCTGAGTGCAGAATTGCATTCAAACAGGGGTATGGTAAACTGATGATATGGTAGAGATACCATTGAAACAGCTGTTCGGTCAACTAACCTCCTTTGTGGTGTGGTGTGTCCCTGTTTTAAAGTTATGTACCAACATAGCGAGACCTAGAGCCGGCAAAAAAATTTGAAGGTTTTAATTAACATAAAGGTCGTTAAAACATACATGCAAAAAAAAAATAAATACTTGGCTTTACAGCAGAGTTGCCCAGCCATAGCCCCAGGAGGCCGCACGCATTTGGTAATTCACACGTATAAGAGCCGAATGCTTTCCAAAGTCATTTCTTACTTTATCACTTGTACATTTTCTGTGTTCTCTTCTTTGGGGAAGTCTGCTTTACAGCCCCAAAGGGACAAGCCGGGCTTCTCTCAATCTCTTAGAGTGTGTGCTTGATATTTTAGCACAAGGGAATGGGACCTAACTGCTTAACGACGAGTCCGAATGGCAAAGTTCGAGAAGCTTTTTCATGGCTAGCTACTTATATCTGGTGAAGATGACCGGATGTGTTAAAGTGTTTTTCTAGAGAATGAAAAAACGTTTTATTAGATTTTCTGAGGCGAGATAGAACCCACACTATCCACTACCGGTGCACCACACCCGGCAACGATGATTCTGTAAGTTTCACATTAATCACCAAATTTGAACTCACATAAAGATATGTTTATTTTTTTCAACATCAGCATCTTCCCTCAATATGATTTCATGAATAAGTTTCCTCAACTTCTTCTGTTAAAATTTATAAATCAAATGTCTAAATTTTAGAAAACATTTGGAATAAAAATATCGATATTGATAATGTCGGTTGGCAACAAAAACCCACACGTGGTTGAACTATTTACAAGGCAAGGTTTACCAGTTGGAAACTTGGCAACTGCAAGACTAATTTAACCCATGTGTTCTACAAATCAAACCGACCCAAATCGTCTGGGGTCGAAATGAGTAAAACTTTTTTGTTTGTAAGAACATGTTAGTGCACTTTTGCATCTCTCTTTTGGTTTGTTTTTGTGAGCAATGATATAGTAAGACTCTTATATTGTTTGAGCTCGAGTGTCTAGATTGCTTGCAGAGCTAATGCTGAGAGCGGCAGATCATGAAAGTCATAAAAGATTCCATCAAATTAAATATATTGACAGAATTTTGCTTACAATTTTAAATTTCGCAGTTTCTTATACATAGATTTGGTTTAAACAAGACAAAGATCGAACTATTGTGAGTATTTTCCTTCTTTTCACTTTCCTCTGTGTTTTTTTTTTTATTATTATTTCTCCCATTTTGCCTTTCTTTGAACTTAAAAGCAAATTCTTTGGCATATGCAGTCATAAATTTTTCACTCTAGTTTGCCCCAATTGACCAGCCAAGCGGTACCATCTGTGCAGCATCCCCTAAAGTGACCCATCTTATGGCCAGTTTCATGACAATGTCAAGAATGCAGCAATAAAGACATTTACATATGGCGAGGGGTGGTCGCTCTCTCTCGCGTCAACATATGCTGCTGCCCCAAAAGTCGAAACCCTCCTCCTCCTCCGCCCACTGGCACTTACCCACCCGCCAATTCAAGGGCAAGCTAAACATACCAATTTACTTTAGTCAGAGGGAGAAATCTTGGGCAACGATAGACCAAGCATCCGGGACAAGGCCCATGGCCCCTGGCATATGTCTGCGATGCTCATTAGGGCGCACAGCGTGGCGTGGCTAATGTGACAACAACCAAAGAGGAGGCTGACGGAGTGGGCCAGCACCCAGGGGGGATTTTCATTTGACTTTGCAGTCGCTACCTTTTTTTTTTTTTTTTCATTTTTTACTTATTTGTTTCAGGCGCAGAGGCTTTCAACTTTTATTCCTTCTCGTTGGTTTTATTGTTTTGTTTTCACTGTGGTGGCCATTGTTGGTGATGTGGCTGCTGCTGCTCCTCCTGTTTGGGTAATTCAATTTACTGCCACAATTTTCATTTGTGCAAATTTCAAATGACTTGAGGATATTTTGGCCGGCAGGCAATGGATTTTGGTCCGAAATCATTTCATGCACAATTTGTTTCAGTGAGAATTTGACTTGGCATTGGCTCAATTTGGTAGAAATTTAAAGTGACTTTTTGCCACTGTTGAATGTTTAGGGGTTAAGGGGGTTGAGTCTTGCTAACATGCTAAGTCGGCGACTGTCTTGAATTGCTTAAGCTTATCAGCAAAGCTTAGGGGAGAAGTTGAAGAGCATTTAATGAAATTGGTAAGAGAAACGCTCTTAGTTTGGGCACGCTCTTTTTTTGGCTTGCTTTTGCTCTCTGTTTTGAATTGCAAGAGACCTAACATTGTTAGCTAAGGGAGGCTGGACAGAATTATGTTAGAATTAGATTTTTAATGTTATGTTGTGTTTACCAACTCCGTTTGATGTAGAAAACATAAATGTTGAATTTTTTTTAAGTGAAATTTGAAAAATTATTGAATTTGAAAAACTTATTTTTGATCTTTAAATCCCCAAATTTATTATTGAAAAAAAAATTCATAAATTAGTTCAAGATTTTTCTATAATTGCTTTTTCCCTGGGTTGGGTTTATTATAAGAAAAGCAGTCCTGGAATAAAAGTTGCTTAAAAAGCCTATTTTGACAAATTTCGGGCCATATGTGATGAAACCTTTCATGATATCATCGTATAGTACCATTTCTTAGCTTCAAAAAAACTTATTCCAAACAATTGTACGATTTTTTAAAGCAAAGATATACCATTTTAAGTACAAGCGCTGGAAATGATCAACTTGTCTACTGCCCAAAGGTATGCAATGAAAAAAACAGTACAGAAGGCTAGACACTTGTATTGAATTCGAATCCATTGCCTACTTATGGGGATAACAAAATATTTTCATTTTGAACACTTATATTTAAAATGGTATATCTTCGTTTAAAAAAATCGTACAATTGTTTGGCATTGTTTATTTGAAAGCTAAGAGTTGTTACTTTACGATGATATTAAAGAGAGTCAAAAGAAATTTGTTGCTTCTCAATAAAATGCTTATAAAATGGTTTAAAATAATCATTTTAAGCAACTTTTAACAGATTCATGTTTAGTACAATAAAATCATCGGGAATCGCTCCTATCTCTTTGAAAAAAGTGAGCTAAAGTAAAACTTTTGTGATTAAAAGCAAATTAAAATATTTATTTAAATTCTACATATTCCTTATAAATCATTTAATGTGGTTAAACAGATAAAATCAGCCGCTTTGCGGACTAATACAAATGATTAAGTTCGCCTATTGACATAGTATTTGTGTTTCCGATGTGCAGCCGGGAAGTTTACAGAGCTCGAAGAAAAAAATTTAATATGCATTGGCGTTCTACAGATATTGTCATTAATGCAAATGCTCTGAGATTTGGTAGTTGATATATCGCATGCTTACTGATTGCGTATTTGTGCGATTTTGGAACTTGATGGATTTTAAAGAAAATTTGTAGCATTCAATAACAGCATCCATGAGGTCGGCTATTTTTTTTGTGAATCATATTGAGCCAATCAATGTGAACAAAATTTATACAGTGCACTGTGGGCCAAATGCTCGAAATTTAAGTTCAATTTTAAAGCAAGAGCATTCAAATTTGGCAACAAAATGTGAAATATTAATATAAAATTTCGGTTTTTTCTCAGGCCTCCTGTCGTGTTCCCTGTCTGTTTTTCCCTGATGACCTCTAACGCATTAAACAAATCATCCTCTTTAGCCTTCTTCGCCAAAACAGAAGCAGCATGTAATAAGTGCAATAAGCAAGATCACTTGCTAATTTATGTTTCAAACTCGTTTCAGCCTGTGTATAACTTAGTGTTGGTCTACCCATTTTAGAGGGAGATGGATCCGTAAGCTCTTCATCCAAGGGTTTTTTTATTCCTTGACATCATACGGTTGCATTTAGGCACATATTCATTAATGTTTTTTGTAAAACTGCGAACTTTTTGATCAATTTGATCAACGTGTGAGTTGCTGACTTGATTTATTTTCATTTTTTCCTACATCACTTCGTTACGGCAGAGTCGTCGCGTCCATTGTTGTCCCAATCCTCCAGCAGTTTTAAGCAACGAAACCCATATTCGGCTGCAATATGTCATTTTTTCCGAAACCGGGCAAAAAGAGGCAAAGGATATTATTAACACCGTAAACTATATACTTTTACGAAAAACATACCAGTTTTAGTTGCTCGCAAACGCGCGCGCAAATAAGTTTCACTGCATAAAGCACAATTACATTTGTTAAATTTAAGCTGTAAAAATACTACAACAACAATTAACGAACATATAGAAACTAACATACAACGTTGACTCTACATAGCTGTACGATTATTTGCCATATTTCTAAATTGTCTTCACTTTAAAGAAAAAGCCACAACAAACGCGCAAAGTTTATCAATATTCACGATTGCATTTCGATAGGTCTAGGACTTTGTTTGCGCGGCTATTTCAAACCGCACACTTAAAAAAAGTTTTTGCAACAGTTTTAGTTTCTCTTGAGTATGCATAATTGGAAAACACATTCAACTTTGAGTTTTTAGAATATTAAAAAAGAAATACTCTGTGCACAAATTTCGTACTTTTTGCCCATAGTGCAATGCTAAACTTAAAGACTACATTTCGATGAAGAACTAAGGTGTTAAGTGTTTTCCAAACCAATGGCGAAACAATTGCTAAGGACTAACATTGAACGACTTTACCCAACATGCTTTAGGTTTCCTTTATGGAAAGCCCACCCCAACCTAAGTCCACTAATCGAGACAACAACACCAATCAGTTTAGTTCATACTAAAGGGCAAACTAATATAGGCATTTTCTAACCAAACCCAGCAACAAATCATTTCACTCTTTCACCGTGCAATCCTTTCGAGTGCGAGATATATCTAAGATCATAAAGCAGCAACTTAATCATAGGAAGTGAGCGGGGCACGACCTAATCACACCAAAAATGATCATTCAACTTCCACATTGTGCACTCAAAAAATTTGATATAGGAGTCTAGATTTCAAATTTGAATGCTCTAGCTCTTCTAGTCTCTGAGATCTAGGTGTTCATACAGACAGACGGACGGACGGACGAGCGGACAGACGGACGAACAGACGAACAGACAGACAGACGAACATGGCTATATCGACTCTGCTGTTGATGCTGATCAAGAATATATATGGGCATTTCCACAGAAAAGTCCACCGAGACCAAAAAATTGAAAGTGCTTTAAAACACATACATTTTTTATCATAGTTCTATGAGGAAACATTAAAAATGAACTACAATGAGCCAATCTTAAATATATTCATAGCCCAATTCGAGATTTTCGACCATGCAATTTTCTAAAACATGTCAAAACCCACTTCCGTTTTGTGTAACGTCACGCCAGCACATATTTTAGCTTATATCTTTAACTCCTTATGATGGATGTATGTCATTGTTTTTGCTAATTGTAGTGCTACTTAATTGCTATTCAAATGTAAAACAATCTTTTTAAAAATCCAAGATTTTCATATTTTTATACCCTTGCAAAGGGTATTATAATTTTGACCAGAAGTTTGCAACGCATAGAAATATTCATTTCCGACCCCATAAACTATATATATTCTTGATCAGGGCGACGAGCTGAGTCGATTGAGCTTTGTCCGTCCGTCTGTCTGTCTGTCTGTCTGTCTGTCCGTCTGTCTGTCTGTCCGTCTGTCTGTCTGTCCGTCTGTCCGTCTGTCTGTCCGTCTGTCTGTCCGTCTGTTTCTACGCAAACTAGTCTCTCAGTTTTAAAGCTATCGAGCTGAAATTTTGCACAGAGTCTTCATTTTACTGCACGCTGCTAATATGTCGGAACCGACCGGATCGGATGACTATATCTTATAGCTGCCATCGGAACTATCGGTCGAAAAATGTGTCTTAGTGAGAAAAACTTTTTTGTTTTCAATGCTAGCGTCCTTAAATTCGGTCATTCGGTCAAACAGATTTGCAAATTTTGGTCAAAATCGGATGACTATATCTTATAGCTGCCATAGGACCGATCGGTTGGAAAATGGGTCTTAATGAAAAAAATTTTTTGTTTTTTAAGGAAATCGTTCTTAAGGTCGGTGATTATTAATATTAAACGCTTTCAAACTAATTTGAAAAAGTTGATCGACATCGGGTGACTATATATTATGGTTGCCCTATGACCGATCGGTCTAAAAATGATTCTTAGTAAGAAATTATGTTTTGTTTTTTATGTTAGCGTCTTTAAACTCGCTGATGACTGATTTTATATGCTTTCAAATAGATTCGCAAAATTGGGTCGAAATCGGATGACTATATCTTAAAGCTGCCATAGGGCCGATCGGGCGGAAATTGAGTCTTAGTGAGAAAAACTTTTTTGTTTTCAATTTTATCGTTCTTAAACTCGGCGATTGTTAATTTGATTTGTTTTCAAAAAGATTCGCGAAATTTGGTCGAAATCAGATGTTATTCTGTCGGAAAATGGGTTTTAGTTAGAAAAATGTTTGATTTTTATGTAAGCCGTCTTAAACTGTGACATTTGCATTTGCAAGGGTATAAAAACTTCGGCACAGACGAAGTTAGCTTGGCCTTCTCGGTTTAATCTTTTTAATCTTGGAGTAAGCCCGGCATAATCTTGAAAATTCAATCTCGACTTACAGGATATTCCACACAATTCAAGCTTTCAGGGAATGGCCCGAGCCTTTCGAGCTTGAATCATTCCAAATGTTCTTACTTCAATCTCCTTTGAGATCACATGTTCGTAATTAAGAGAGCGAGAGCGACAGGATTTTTGGCGATGTCGTTGTTCCTGAGCGATGGGATGCCATTTCATTCGTGTTCAGTGCGTATGGTCGTCAGTTCGATTCCCAGTTGAGCCCAATACATTTTTATATTTCCTTTGTTTTTCAGAAGATTTAAGTAAACCAAAGCTGGTGTCGGTCTTGAAGTGTATAAGGGGGATGGGATTACTTTGTTTTCATTACCGATTGGGATTGATTTGATCCCGTATGGATTGATTTTTTTTTTGAGTGTGCCACTATACACTCCAGTCCATACCTCAAATACTTGGGCGTGATGATAGACAGGCGGCTCACGTATAGCGCACATTCGCAGAAGCAGAAACAGCTTATCGGTTATGCGCGCTGAGAGTGGCTTCTACATATCGCACGGTATCGCACGAGGCAGCACTTGTTGTATTAGGCATGATTCCAATCGACCTGCTGGTGGAGGAAAGGAAAGCCTTGGATGCTGCTGCTGGAGAGTACCACAATCGGGAGGCGCATAGAACAGCGACAATCGAACTTTGGCAGGAAAGGTGGAACCAAAGAACAAACCGACGTTAGACATATCGTTAAACAGACGACATGGACAGTGTAATTTCTATCAGACGCAACTGCTGACAGGACATGGGGGCTTCGAACATTACCTCTGGAGGATTAAGCACGAGGACCACCCAACCTGTACCGACTGTCAGGGGGTTAAACAAGATGCAAAACATATATTTTTTGTCTGTTCGACATTTAATCAAGAAAGAAATGAGCTTAGCATGAGGGTGGGGATGACACCAGCCGCCGCTTGTAACCTGGTGAACATAATGCTTGACTCGGAAGAGACTTGGTCTGCAGTAAGCAACAGGACCACAATAGTGTACCAAAAACTGCGAAGCGCCGAAGATGGGCGCAATTCAATACATAGAAGAGAATCCTAGGTGAGCCTAAGTGCATTCCCCCCCTACGAAGTGATACCGAAAGGCAGTCCCGTTGGGAAACGGGTTAGGTGCCGGTAATTTAGTGCGGTTGGAGTCCCACACTTCGAACGCAGTCGAGTTGGCTTTTAATCAGGGAATCAAACCGGATCCAGAACCGGAACCGTATACCGAAAAGAACCGATTAAAACTCAGAACCAGAACTGGAACTGGAAACCATATTTTTAATTTTTTGTATACCGGCATTCGAGAACCGTTATTCTTGGTACCGAAAAGACCGAAAAGAACCTTAACATTTTACCGGTACAGTTTCGGTTCTGAGCGTAACAACTAGACTGCACAGCGAGCACTTAATTTTGAGAAAGTTATCCTGGCCTTTTATCGGACCCACATTATAATACCACACAATTACCCGGGTAAATATTGACGGATATCGTAAATATAACGCCTGAACAGTAAGCCGAAGGATCTGTAACGATATCGGCTGACGCACGATATCGCTCTTGTTGGATTATGAAAATGAACCTTTAAAATGAAATAACATATTTCCAAAGAATAAACTATATCAAAATGAAAATTGTACACAATATAGAACACAATATGACGAATATTTCTGCATCGTTAACACAAAAGTCGTGACAGTCTTAAAGTAACTGAACGATATGTATTTATATGATTAGAATTGGGACAATACAAATAGTTCAGATCTTCACAAATCAGTTTAATGGCATTAAACAAGGTTTTCTGAGCTTAAATCGAAAACAAAGATAAAAGTCGACAAAGTTTTCGGAATTGTAGAATCTATCAAAAGATCTTCCTGCTGTTTCAACTACCAAAGTGAGCGTAAGCTCCGCTGGAAAATCGAATGGACCGTAAGACAATAGCCGATACAAAAAAATATAATTTTATTCATGTAATAAATACAAACTTGAAAATATTTTATGAAAACAAGCTAAGAATGCAATTGAAAATTGATGTAAATCGAATACAATCGTGTGTCTAGATTGCTTATCCACCTAGTCAGGTCTTGGGCTAAAAATTTCTTTAAACTTTAACGGTTCATACCGGTACGAACCGGTATACCGAAATAAAAATCAAGGTACCATTACGGAACCGAATACCGAAATGATGTTAGAACCAAAACAGAACCTTTTACCGAAACATAAGTTTCGGTACGTACCAGAACCGGAACCAGAACCGAAAAACGATTCGGGTTGATTCCCTGCTTTCAATGCTTCTATCGTCCATAAAAAAAAACATGTGAGAAAGTCGGTCAAGCCCGACTATAACATACTCTGTAGCAGTTCATTTGCTCCCGACTATAAAATTATAATGCATCCAAGAAGTCACGCGGTTATCGTGCAATATTTTTATTATACGCTCATCTCTAAGTTTCTCTCTCTCTCCCAAAGATTGTGTTTGTTTGAATACAGCAATGGTTGGCGTGAATGGCGAGGGAGGGGTGCCGGTTAAATTTTTTTGCTCATAACTTGTGTATCGTTCATCCGATCTTTGTCATTCCTTTTGCAATCGTTAAATAATTTTTATTACTAGATATCTCTTAAAGGTTCGAACCATCTATCAAAACTGTGGGAGATATGACGTTTTTTCCCGATTGCGGGGGCGGGAGGGGGCGTGGCCAAAATTTAAAATAAACTTGATCTGCCTGCAAGTATAAGAAATATATGTCCCATACATGTCAAACCTCTATCTCTTACCATCTCTGAGATCTCTTCGTTCATACGGACGGACGGACAGACAGACAGACGTACAGACGGACATGGCTATATCGACTCGGCTGTTGATGCTGATCAAGAATATATAAACTTTATAGGGTCCGAGATGATTTCTTCTGGCAGTTACATACTTTTGCACAGACTTAATATACTCTGTGTGCCTTTTTTACAGAGTATAAAAAATGCCTAAGGCTCAGCTTGTGAAAAGCTGATTGCTCTCTTGGCGCAAGCCTTGGCAAGCGTTCGGCTCTTGTCGGTGTGAATCACATGCTCATTTTGGCGTTGCGTGTGTGCGTTTAGCCACTGACACGAAGTTTAATACTTATGAAATTGGTTTTTAAGTCCACAAATAAGGCCCAATGATAATGCCCTCGAAACGAGACAATTTCTTATGCGCTGAGTCAGACAGATAACTGAAGTTATTACAACTTTTAATCAGCGAGCCGACATTTCTCAATTTTCGATTCGGGGAATTCAGGGATTTAAATTCCTATAATGAAATTTTTATGTTAAGAGATGCATAGTTTAAAAATAACTAACAGCATCTTTACATTTTACTGAGTTTTTTATTTTAACTTCCAATTTTGCGTATAAAATTTCATACGCTGAGCGGTAATGGCTTAAGGTAGGAACATTGTACTACAAGTGAGATAATCTTTACCTACAATGTTAATGATGTTAATGTTTAATGACGTTTGTGCTCATTTTGAGTCAAATGTACTCGATTTTGGTTTGCTCTGAAGCCGTATAAAAAACTGCATTTCCAATTTACTAAGAATTTTTTTTTGCCATTTTTCCCAGGTCCGCCTTTGCGTGGATTTGTCATGTGAAATAAGTGTTTCGGCCACCAATGTTTTATGTAAACCAGTTATTACTCACTTAATTTTTTTTCGCTACAATCACGGATATTTCAAAATATATATTTGACATTCAATGACTGAAAATCCCATGTTTGAGACTTGCATCTTCTCTGTTAACTCTGTTCACCCCGCTAATGTAACTCAAACAGCTTTTAGCTCTGTAAATGGTAGGAAATGTCCTTTACTCTCTGTTAAGTTTATTGTCCGCTGTTAATGCTTGTAAATGTGTGTGTGTGTGTGTGTCCTTAAGTGCACAGTTCGAGCAAATTGTGTAGAAAATTTTAATGTTCCCTAGAGTGATATCTGTAGCTTTCGGCTGGCTTGGCAGTTTTCTGCACTTGTAACAGAGAAAACAAGCTTAGAATAAATGATATAAAGTTGAAATTTTAAAAACCATTAATACTTCTGACCCCTTCTGGCTGTTGACTCTGCCAAACAATTATTTGATATTTGCAGTTGACCTCTGCTCCAGCTGTGATTTGGTCTGTACACGCTGCGTATACGTAATGTATGAAGCTACAATTTAGTTGGAAAACCCCTAAACACGCCTTGACAATATCCTTTGCTCAATTCAACAATTTTTCAGTGTCAATGCTTATGTGAGTGTGCATGTGTGTGTGTGTGTTTGTGTGTGTGTTTGTGTGTGTATGTGAATGCTGACCAATTCCTCTTTCATATCGAAATAGTGATTTAGTATTTGTTTTGTGTGTTGTTGGCCTGTCGATAAAAGCAATCAATGTGTGATTTATTGTCCCGTTTCGAGGCAGTTCAAGTTGAGAATTTGTCGACACAAAAGAAAGCAGGTTGGGGCATGCATTTTGAATGAAAGGAACAGAGCTGCAATTTAAAATTGAATTTCCCCCAGCAACAGTCATAACTTGTGCACTTTGAATTGTTACATTTAACAATAACAATTGCAACACAAACATGCACTGCAAAAAAAGGGACAATATAAAATTTTGGAAATGCTGTTTTACACTTGGCAACACATTCACTTTCAGCATCACTTTTAGATGATGACAATCCAGAAAGATATCTCAGCGATATTGTGTGTGCACACTTATGTGAAATTAAATGAGTCTTCGAATCTACGAAATGATTGTGGACTGAAGTTTATATTCTTAATTCATATACAAAATATACTTACACTTAAGGAGTGAAGGCAGATTTCTGACCTATATTAATACCTTCATTGTGTTTGGTTAATACAGAGACCCGATTTCTACTGGGAGGAATTGACATAGAGTCTCAGTTTAAGGCACCCCTCAGATTTGAGCAGGGCTGCAAACCGGTTTTGAACTCGGAACTCCGGGTTCTCTTTGTAATATAAATAATGGAGGCCCTACTCCTACCAACTCTTAAAGAGCACCTTATCCCCTCAACTTCTCAACATGGCTTCCGAACTGGACGCAGCACCACATCCGCACTGTGTGAGATAGCTACTGCGGTCACAGCTGGACTAAACTCCACACGTCCCCACGAAAGGTCCATTATTGTGGCTCTAGACCTTTCCAAAGCTTTCGATATGGTAAGCCATAATACCCTCCTAGAAGACCTGTTGCAGTGTAACCTTCCTAACCTGGTCAAAAGATGGCACTCCAACTACCTTGCAGGCAGACAAGCCCAAGTAGAGTTCAAGGGAGCCCACTCTAAGACCAGGAAAATAAAACAAGGAGTGCCCCAAGGTGGAGTCCTCTCCCTATTACTCTTAAATTTTTATGTAGCAAAGATCCCAACTCCACCAGAAGATGTCAAACTAATCAAATACGCAAATGATTGCTCCATTATTTCGACAGGGCAAAACATAATAGAGATTGAACAAAGGCTAAACGCTTACCTGCCCAACCTGGCAGACTTCTTTACAAATAGGAACCTCTGCCTTTCAACCCCAAAAAAAGGTGGTCAGGATGGATTAAACATCCATATAAACGGCCAGCCAGTACCTACGGTCAAATATCCAATGATACTCGTAGTTACGTTTGACCCCCTCCTAACCTTTTCCAGACACTCCGAAGACATCATCAAGAAAGTAAGGAGCCGTAACAAAGTCCTCAAAGCCAATTCAGGAAGCAGCTGGGGCAAGGACAAGGAGACCATATCAACAACGTACAAAGCGATTGGCAGATCAATGGTCAACTACGCCGCCCCTATCTGGTCACCTGACATCAGCGATACTCAATGAAGGAATCTTCAATTGGCGCAAAACACAGCCCTAAGGGTGGCCACGGGATGACACACCCCGACCATCTTCACCCAGAGACTGAGGTACTTCCGGTGAAAAACCACAACAGACTCTTAACCCAGCAGTACCTTGTCGGATGCCTACAAGAGTCCCACCCCAACCATGCTTGCACCACAGCAAAGATGTCTCGCAGGAAAACAGCAGTGCGCAAGGACTTAAGAGCCGAGCTACCCGAAGTGTTACCATTCCTAAGAGCGATCACGGCTACAATATGCGCAGAGGCTAAGAAGACTATTCAAAGAATCATGGTAGCCAGAACCATCGCGGCCTATCAGAACAACATCGTTCTTGCAGGCAGACCACCCCCCATCAATCCAGCCGAGGAAACCCTTCCCAGGAATGCAAGGTCAACCCTGGCCCAGCTCCGCTCTGGGAGAAGCAGCTTCCTCAACAACTATCTTTCGCGGATAAATCACGAGATGGCTGATGAGTGCCCCAAATGCGGTCTCTCAAAGCCGATTGTGTCAGTTATCTAGACCGCTCGATAATTGGCATATATGTCAAAATTTTTTAGAGGGCGGACTGAAGAATTATATTTACACTAGCAATGAAGGAAATACAATCTCACGTCAATTATAATCGACGTCTTACAGTCTTACAATGTATCTATGCCCCAGGTGTATACCTATTGTATTGTAATTTTATATATATTGGGTAAAACGTGCAACGAAGCAAGGTTCGAACCAAAATCAAAACCAAAACCAAAGCCCAAAAAACTCGAACCTCAAATTTTCGAACCTTAACCGTTGGTAAATGTTGGTTCGAACCTGTAAACTGGAGGTTCCGAAAAAATTTTTAGGTATGCAGCCTTGGTTTTGAGTGATGTTAACTACTTAGTGCAGGGCCGAAGCAACTCGTGCTTTTCATAAAGACGCGTCACATGCTGGGTCCAGTTTCTTGTATATGGGATATATAACATTTAGTCGGAAGGAAATAGGTGCCTCTGAGTTAAGCATAATATTGTTGTACACATTTGTAAGACACTCAATAAACACCGGAGAAGCTTCCTTTAAAAATTCAGCGGGAATGCAATCAACACCAGGACCTTTTTTGCATTTGCATTTATATTAACTTCCGCCTCTAAAATCGCTACATCGAGATTGCTGTTCTCAATCATGAGCATAGCAAAGCTGTATTTCTGGCTGACTCATGTAGAGAAGCTTCTGAAAATAGTATGTCAGCTCAGCTTGCGTTTGCCAGTGTCCCAAAAAATGTGCTTGTGTTTGTGAGCAAGAGAGCTCTCTCCAGACTACAGCCGCTTTACTTGCAATTCAGTGTTCACCGATTCGCACAATCATGAGTTCAGCTTGCATTTGCATAAAGGCACGACTGACTTCGGCTCCTGGTAGCTATGGCTGGCCAGCGCTGATGTAGATACTTTACTCAAAATTATAGTCGATATAGGTAAATACAGTGGTTAGCGCGAAACAGACAGTATCTAAAAACACACTGAGATCGAAAATGTACGCGAACAGCTGACTAATTTATAAGTGAAAAGTTATAGACGCAAGCTTTTTCTCCATGTTCCATTGCTTTATGGTTTCAAGAACCAATTGGGAATAGCTGTAGAATTTTATGGGCACTCCTTTAATCTCCATTTCCTCATTTTGCTGGGAGAGTTATTTTTGGGCAACAGGCGTCACTATGACGCACATGCAATTGCCTCGCTTCGGAGTGAGTTACAATAACTGAATCCATGCGTACCGGCGCTAGCTTGGCGCACAAGCCAATGGCGCATCAAGAAAATGCAGTCAATGTGCTCGACTACGCAAATGGGATACAAAGCAAGTTGTTCTTGAAACTGAACAAGTGAACATGTTCTTCTTCAATTATTCATTTTTGTTCAGCAAGTCTGGTTCAGTCTAGCTTGTTCAGTCTGTCCTGCTCTAAGTTGTTCTAAGAGCTGTCCAGTCTCGTTTGCTCAGAGAATTGTTCTGTCTTTCTGGCTCGGTGAGCTGTTTCGTATGTCTTGCTCTGTGAATGGTTCTGTCTGCCTTGCTCTATGTTTACAACTATAACAGGTATGGCGCTCAGCCATAGGATTTGCTAAGGGCACGAGAAAGCGAGCGGGATAGTGAGCGCGAGAGTAAACCAAAGTTCGCCAGCCATAGCCCCTGGGGGCCGAACATACTCTCCAATTTACACCGAATGCTCGCCGAAGTAATGCATCACTGTGTGTCGCGCTCTCTTCTTGGGTAACCCTGGAGTAAACGACACAAAATGCGCATTCACACAAATTAGGTACATATATGTTCAGTGCTACAGAAACTCACCACTTTGAAATCCCGACGGCAAAACAAAAAAATTTGTGCGCTCACACAATCTTTCGCCACAGACCTAGAACAATTGAACAAGAACAACTGAACAGGTGAACAACTGACAAAGAACAGCTGAGCAAGTGAACAATTAACCCTTTCGACCCCAACGTTGCCTATGAGCAACTTAGGTTGCTTAGCAGCTCACGGTAAGCGCTGCTTTTGTTTTTGACTGCTCATTCTTAGTGATAACGGTGCTTTTATGTGTCTACTCAAAATGCGAGCAAAAAAAACACATTTGAAGATCATTTAGCGAAGTTCTGTTCAAAAGATTGCAAGTGCATCACAGAAAATATTGTTGTGAAATTCGGAGAAGCTTTTAAAGTGAGTGATTTACTTTTATAATAATTAAAAAAATATAAAAAGTATAAATGAAATGTTTTTAAGCAAAGATTCAACTTAACGGAGCTGAATTTAAATATAATTAGTTTCAAATAATAACCAGGTGAGTAATTTTCAAAGTTGTGATGTTGCTTGGGGGCAACCTTGGGCCATTGTGGTAATAAATATATTTGTATTTAGATATGAGACCGAAAGAGAAAGGATTGTCAGATGAAGATATTGAGAGGATTATTAACTTTGATTGGGATGCTTCTACTGACGAAGAAAGTGGTGATGAGATGGAAGACATTTCTGCAGTGCTGAAGAAGAATTTGGAAGGGATCGTGGAAAGAGGAGAAACTATAGAGATTGACCATCTTGAAAATATGATTGCAGAAGAGTGTGAGCAGAAATCTTGTGGTGTTGCGGATAATTGCTTTGATAAAGTTGACCCCAAGACACTAAAGTGGAGAACAAAGCCATTTGAACCTCCAGAGAGTAGTTGGGAAGAAAATGCTTGAAAAGTGGCCCACTTGATGACGACAGTAGATTATTTCTGCACCTTTTTTGATAGCCAAGTTATTGATTTGATCACGAAGCAAACTGATTTGTATGGGCTGCAAGAACACGGCATAGAGCTTAAGTCTACCGAACAGGATATCAAACGATATATTGGTATTTTGTTGTACTTGCGTGTTTGAACATTGCCCCAACTCAAAATGGCATGGACAAAAGATTTAAAGCTTAATGCTATACCAGATTCAATGCCGCGTGGAAGATTTGAAAAGATAAAGCAATGTTTACACTTCAACGACAATACTAAACAATCCAAAAAAAGAGATTTGAACTATGACAAGCTGTACAAGATACGCCCTTTACTAAACAGTCGCAAAGAAAATTTTTGTAAACTACCCCAGAAAGAACATCAAAGTATTGATGAACAAATCATTGCGTTCAAAGGTATACATTCATAAATGTCATAATGAACTTGTTACTTTAGTTTAATTTTTTTGTTTACAGGTCGATCGTCATATAGAAGAAATACAACCCAGCTAAGCCTCACAAATGGCGCTGTATGTTGGTGAATTCACCTGTCCTGCTTATGGCTTGGGAATATCTTCTGATGTAGTCTTATATTTGGCAAAAGGTCTTCCCATCGTTCAATGAAGTGGTACATCAGAATTTTTTATTGGTGCCTGGGAACATCCGTAACAAATGCGTGGCTATTATATACAAAGCATTAAAAATTGATAAACCCAGGGCAAAAGCATATTCCGTTAATAAAATTTCAAATCGAAGTTGCTCATGAGCTTTTAAAATGTACTTCCAATACTATGTTCGAAAACAAGAAAGGTGGACCATCGAATTTTGAAAGGGATAGCTCGATAGTATCCCTGGGCTCCCCAAAAAGCAGTGTGTCTTCGCATCACTCTAAAAAGTATAGGTTCCAGCCGAATCCTTCAGTCTCACAACAATATGATAAAGTGGAACATTGGGTAGTATTTGGTGAAAAAGGCCGTTGCAGATTCAAATGCCTTAAATGCAAAGTCCACCTTTGCTAAAATAACAATAAAAACTGTTTTTGTCATATTATACATAATATACTATTACTATTTCAATTCTTCCAGATATTTGCTCACAATTTACTCTGCTATTTGTAAGTTTGTGTGACATATAGCTCTATGTAGAAGATGAGAAATCGGCCCTTAGAAAAACAAAACATGTTCAGTTTAATGAACAACCTTTAGTCAACACTACATGGTACTGGTCTTAATTTCAGGCTCAGCTACGGAAAGAAGTGGCCCGCCGACTAAGAAATGTCCTAGTGTCAAAGCAAGTAAATCGGTATGATCTTCTGACATTGGAGATATTGGCCTTGAATTGAGGCAAGCCTAAATCTTAGCAAATAGTGTGGATGGCTCTTCGAACGTGTACGTTATGAATGAGGTGGACTAGTAGAAAAGAGTTTTAAAGCTCTTCTCCCCAGCTTCCAAGAGGCAACCCTCCAGTTCAAGTTTTTATGCCTGTTTTTGAACAGGAAGGTTCAATGCTTGCGGAGGGTGAAAGATTTCCAAGTTATGGTTGTTTCTGAAGTTTGGGGGTGAATTAGAATCACAGCACAATGATGAGTCTAAAAAAACACGTCTTCTCAGTGGGTCTTCAATATCAACAGTAATGGGAGTAAGTTTATTGCTGCATTGCATTTGAATGTAACTTACGAGTACTTAACTATACATATTCAACAAACTAAGAACTTAAAACATATTTGGGACAAGGAAAATGAAACATTGATTCCCTCTTTTAACGTCGAATTGTGTCTCTCGCGTTGAAATTCGCAATATGCTTCGAAGAGAAAGAGAAGAACGAATACATTTGAAGTTTTTGTTGCACTACGCTTCGCCTTAAGCTATGCACGAAACAACAACAACTTATGTGCGGCGTGTGCATAAGGCCTGGGCACCCCTGCTTTGGATTGCCGTGAAGACTGATTTGATTTGCGTTTAGATTGATATTTGGCTAAGTTAAATCTTCATTTTCCACTGTCCAGTCATGTTTAGTCAACTGCTGTAAGTATTTGATGACAACTTAATAAGGTCCAGCCGTTCTCTCGTCAATCAAGAGATGTTTCTCGTTCCCAGTTGCCGCAGTTTTTAATTCAAATTCTTTAATTTGCAGTGTAAATACTTGCACTTACTTTGCCTTTCCTTTTTCTGAGTGTACAAAAAAAAAAAAATAAATGAAAACCTACAACATGAACAACTCTGCATACAACAAAACCTTATTGATTTTTGACTTGTATGTGGCTTATAAAATGTTTTGCACAGGCAAACAACACTATGACATCGCCAGGATCAGACAGAGGCTGTTGCAGTTAAGCCTTTATACATAAATATGTGTATGTGAATGGGCCGCCTCACTTTAAAGGGCCTGGAAAATCAGTTTGAGTGGCAGACACAATTTGATTCGGAAATAAATACCAAAAATAAAAAAAGGGCACAAATACTGCCAGCCAGACTTAACTTTTGTGTTGTGCGCCACTTCAGAGGCAACTGCTTAAAAGGTATATTAACAATCGGCGCGCAGTTGAGACAAAGATAGAGAGAGAGAGAGAGAGAGAGAGAGATAGTGGGGCAGAAAGTGTTAAGGCAAAGTTGAAATGCACAATTTACTAAGTCCGCTGGATGGGTTTGGATGGGGTTCCACAAAGAACTGCTAACAAGCAACGGGGCAAGACATGATAAAGTAAAACAAAATGAGCAACACTTGACGCAGAAGATGGCGGCATCCATGCAGGCGACCGTGTTAGCAGCACAAAAGAAACTAAGAACCAACATTTGCAGCGAATCGAAGTGAGAATGCTCTCAGGAAGTTTTTTTTTTAAATAATAAATAAAGTTTTGAACTAGCAAAACATTTTTTTACCAGTTGTTCTGCATTGTCTACACCGTTTTAATTGAGTTGTCACAGGCAATGCCAAAGAGGCAGCTACCCCAGGTTCAGTTCGGTATGATTATTGACTTGATTATCGCTCTAAGCAGCCAGTCCAATCTGTAAGCCTTGGCATAAGTGTCAGCCACAACCCGGTTAATGTGAATGTGGTCAGATCAACTAAAGTCTCCGATTTGGACAGACGACTGAGTCGTATCGTTGTGTTGCCTCCTTTTTCCGCATTGACAGCAATGTTCCAATAGAACGCCCAACCACAAAAGAGATTTGATTGTAGCTGACCCTCAACTGGCGATGGGGCTGGAGTCATCATCATCAGCGTCTGGAACCGGTTCGACCATGAAGCAGCTTCCTTCGAGAAAGACGCGGAAAATAGTGAACATATTTTTGATTTTTTTACAAAAGAATTTTAATGTCAATAAGTTTTGTTGAACCAAACCGAACATTTTGTTTTGGACCAAGTTCGATTGCTGCTATTTTTTCACGTCTTTCGGGTACTCGATACTCAGTATTTGATGCCCAGTACCCGATGCCAAGTACTGGACATGGTAGTAAATATTCGATACTCAGTACTTGGTACCTAGTACTTGATATTCAATACTCGGTTCTCGATACCTAGTACTCAACACTCAGTATTCGATGCTCAGTAGTCGATGACATGATTCCAAGTACTTTATACTTACTATTTGATGCTCAGAAGTCGATGCTTAGTACTAGACAGGATACCAAGTACACGATACGCAGTACTCGATACTTAATACTCGATACTCACCATACTCGGTACTCAGTACTTGATATTCAAAACTCGGTATTCGATACCTAGTACGCCAAACGCATTAATCGACACTCAGTATTCGATGCCTAGTACTAGATATGATACTAAACACTCGATACTCGGTACTCAGTACTTGAGACTCCATTCATGATACTCAGTACTTGATACTAAGTACTCGATACGCAGCATTTGATACTCCGTACCTGATACTAAGCACTCGTTACTCAAGTACTGACCACTCGTGCTCTTCTTCTTCTAGTTCCAATCCGGAGTGGGACATAGGGCATCAACTACTCCTCTCCAGCGAACTCTGTTGTTAGCTGTCGGTTTGAGTTCTCCCCAACTTTTCCTAATGCTTTCCTTCTCTCTACCTACGGTCCTCCTCCTAGAAGTTTCTTTGAGTCTGCCTGGTGTCCGCCCGACTTCGTCCAACGGGTTCCACACCATTGCCTTCATTGCGATGTTGCTCTCATTTTTCCGCAATATGTGTTCTTACCAGCTCCATTTCATTCTGCGTATTATCGTGTAGACACTCTTCATATTCGCTCGTCTGAGTAGTTCGGAATTCTGTATTGTCAGGCCAGAATATGCAGAATATGCGGCGCAGGCAACGGTTTACAAATGTTTGGAGTTTTTGACACTATGAAAGTTGAAATTTTTCAAGTGGAAGAACTGTATAGGAGCACTGGCATTAGGTGGGACTTGAAAAGCCTGATTTTGAGCCAGCGTGGGTATGACGAGCATCGCCAAATAGCTGACGGCATCCCAAAGCCACCTTTTGCCTTTTGATATACGACGAAATATGGACAAGAGCATCGTAACATTATTTTTTGGCTTTGCTAGATTATAGCAAAGCTGTCGATTTAGTCAATTTAGATTTAGATTCTCTGCACAAAGCTAAGTAGATTATATAATTTCTCCAGTACAGCATTAAAATTGATGAGCTCGTACCTACATGACCGACTGCAAGCAGTAGCTACTGTAAATAGAAGATCATCCTATCTGTCACTAAGTCGTGGCGTCCCACAAGGATCAGTTCTTGGACCATTACTTTTTTCGATATATGTTAATGAACTCCCAAATGTTCCCAAATGTATGCAGATGATGTCCAAATGTATATCAGTCGTGAATGTGTTGATGTTTGTAATAGTGAACTTGAACTGATACGGAGCGGGGCAAAGAAAAATGGTCTGAAAATCAACCCAACCAAGTCCAAGTGCATTGTTGTCTATAAAAAGAGATTTGATACAGGTTGCTTACCGAATCTAAAGATTGATGGTATGAGTATAGACTACGTTGAGCGAGCAGTAAATGTAGGTTTTACATTTAACAATATTTGATCATGGGATGCTCACATAAACAAAGCAATTGGCCAAATATACTCCTTAATCCGGATCAAACGAACACATATTAAAAATTTGGTTGCAAAAACATACATAGTACCTTCGCTTTTATACGGTGTGAAAGTGTTCGGTAGTTGTAGTGCAAAGTCTAAATCTAAACTTAATGTTGCTTTCAACAACATAGCTAGGTCTACAACAAAAAACTATCGGATCACAAATCCGAATTTGCAGAGAAAATTTTTGACAATCCGTTAAACTCGTGGATTTGCTTGAGAGCTCTCATTTTCCTGCACAAAATAATTAACACTTCAAAGCCTTTATATCTTTATGAGATATATTCAGTACGGCTCAGTACTGAATCAGAGCTGAATCAGCCCTGATTTGGAAGGACTGATACTGAAATCATGGCTGCCTTTACAGGCATTTCAGCCATGAATTTAACACAGACAGGGCCTTCTCTTCCTTTCCCTTCTCTTCTTTCAGGCATGATTTCAGTACTAAACTCAGGGGCTAGTTTCGTGGGTAGTACTGATTTCACTCATGAATTGGACCATTTCCTACTACTCAGGTCTGAATCAGCACTGACAAATTCAGTACTGAGGCGTAGAACTGCAGAGAACGAACTAAAAATCTAATCTGCCCTAAAAATGAACTCGCTACTTCAGACTTCCATTATTTCCCATTTGCTACTATTCGCCTTTGGAATCATTTACCAAACAATATTAAATCGATAAAAAGCGCACCACTATTTAAGAAAAGTTTAGAACACCATCTCAAACAATGGCACAAATATTCCATTAACCATTCCTCTTTTTAATTTTCCAATGTTTTTTATTATTATTGATTGTTTATATAATTTATCCTTAGTTTAAGTTAGTATTAGTTCCATAAACATCAGTCTCCATGTACTTGTAATACTTAGATAATAATAATAATAATAAACAAGCAAACAATGCTCAATACTCGATAAATATCGATTATAATCGATACTTAGTACTCAATCCACAGTACTGAATACTCCATACTCGGTACTCAGTACTCGCTACTCACTATACATGCACGCCCAAAACACAATCCACCTGCTAGCACGGGAAGAGGTGAATGCCGCTGACTTTGCAAAGACAAAAGCGTACCCAAAAGAATCTGTCGCAATAAGAAAGTTTTTAAAAACTTTAGTCTCCCAGTTGAGCTTTCGTAAACGAACTTCGCTTTAAAAACGACCGCCCAAAAACCCATCCCAAGCGGACTCGGCAACTAACGAGTAAGAAAGTCGGTCAAGCCCGACTGTAATATACTCTGTACCTGGAGTAGCAGCTCAAAGCTGAACAATAGATGGCGCCACTACTTCCATTGAACAATGAAGGATTTGCAAAACTGACCAATAGATGACGCCACGACTGCCAGGTCGGTGGAAGTAACTTTCTTTTGGTCATAACTTAAGTATAGTTCAGCTGATTTTTATCATTTCTTCGGCAAATCGATAAGTATTGCTAATTACTAACTATCTTAGAAGGTATGAATCATCTATCTACAAAACTGTGGGAGATATTTAGATTTTTCCAAATTGGCGCCGAAAGGGGGCGTAAATAAAATAAACTTGATCTGCCTGCAAGTATAAGAAGTATATGTCCCATACATGTCAAACCTCTATCTCTTACCATCTCTGAGATCTCTTCGTTCCTTAGGACGGACAGACGTACATGACTATATCAACTCGGCTGTTGATAGTGATTAAGAATATATATACTGTATAGGGTCGGAGATGATTCCTTCTGGCTGTTACTTACGTTTGCTCAAGATATACTTAACTACGTAGCCGAACTCGATTTCTCGCTCTCTTTGTTTGCTTCTTAAATGTCAGTCTGTAAACAACAGTTGCGAGCGACGCATCTCCGCGGACGAATTTTTTGTGTTCTGCTTCTTAGTTTGCTCTCTCCCTCTCTTTTGTATTTTTATAAAAAGCTGTGAGAGAGCGAGTGCGGCTACCTAGTTAAGTATATCTTGACTTTTGCCCAAACTTTATATACTCTGTGTACCCTTGGTACAGCACAACCTGTCTTGCCATCTACACCACCAGGCTTCTTGCTTGCTGAGTGCCCAGCCTAAGGCTACATTTTTTACTCCCATTTACCAAAGTTTTCGGAAGATATATGTAATAGGGAGTTGCTTGAAACAGTAGATCTTCTCTAAATGAGCTTAAGACTTCAAATCAAAGAGATTGAAAGAGATTTTCCTGACACAGACAATTGGTTTTTGATATTTAAACCAGACCTGCAAAACTTCTCAAAATCGAAAGGGGTTCAGTCCGGGATTAGAACCCGCAAAACTTCGAACCGAGGTTCAGGAATAATTTTATTTTTTTTCTAATACAGAAAACATTAATGAAAATTGTAACTTACTTTAATAAAAGTTTGAAGACATCATATTTTCTATATAATATTCATGCTAGCTTTAAGCTAATCATTAATAAGTATTCCAGTAAACTTTTATCAATACTGGCTCTTTGGCTTGCTAATACAAATTTAAGTGTATAAAAGGTCCCCGGACTCTGCGGAATAACAGGAAACGAGGTAGCAGACGAAATAGCAAAAAAAACACACAACGTCCCCCTCATCACTGAAACCAACTACAACCCATATGATATTTTAAAATACATCAAACAAAATACTAAAAAATATAAAGATATCGTATATAACAACACCTCACAACATTACAAAAATATTTGCCATGACAATACACCAACAAAAAACATTTCTCGAACTGACGCAATAAAGTTTACGAGTATAAGCCTCGGACACACCAACCTAACCCATAGCTATCTCCTAAATAATACCCCACCACCCATTAACTCCAACTGCAACACAAATAACACACATATTAATTGATTGTCCCATGCTTCAGCAAGATAGAACCAAATTTCTTAAGCCGTCAATGAATGAAATAACATCATTTAGAAATTTCCAACAAACAATTGAATTCCTGAAAGCCACAAACAACTACCACCTAATATAATTTTAAGCAAAATTTAAAAAAAAATTTGATATAAGATCCAATATGCATACCCCCTACACTTTTATACCCACTACACAAAAATATTTCACATTACAAATTTACACAATAAGCTTAAGGCCATAGCTGCTATAGCTTAGTTCTAAGTTACGCGAAATTTGTAATTTCGCTATAATTTCTTTATAATAATAATAATAATAAAGTGTATAAAAGGACCTCGACTGATACTTGTGTCTCAGAAACAGATAATACAAGAAATGCGATATAGCTTTAATACATTAGAACTTTGAGGCAATCTTAAATTTACGTCAAAAGAAGCAATGGAGTCGTTAACTTGTCACTTTTCCATTATTTTCTTGCTTCTTAGCGAATGATTCCATTTTATCTTAATCAGAAAAAGTTTGCAGCCCCGATTAAAAAGTTTAATCCGTACTATCTCCGATAGTGTGCATACTATTTCTACCAGGAGCTCTTACAAAATTATAATAGAAAGTGATTATTAAATAAAGCAGGGAAACATACAGGCTCTGAGCCGAAGCGAACCGAAGCGAATAGCCGTGAACTGAACCAGTCCTGTTTTAAAAATTTCTGAACCGAACCATCAACATTTCAACGACTAGTTTAAGTACGTAAGAATTAAGCTGTTGAGCTTGTAAATGGTAAAATTAGTCTTTAAGTTTCTTGCTTAAAATCACCTAAAGTAAGGTATTCTTCTCAATTGGGTGTTTTCAAAGAGATTTCTACGCTTCTTCTATTTTAATCAGTATGGAGATTCGATATTAAACTTTTTTTTAAAATTCTTTTGCTAAATCGAAAGTTTCAAATTGTAAATGTGTCTTACTAAATATTTGTGAAGCACTAAACCGAACCAATCTAAACCAATTAACCTAAAATAAAGTTTGAGTAGAGCATGGGTGCCCAAGCCCATTGCGCATGCCGCGCATTTGAAGTTGTTTTCTTCCTTCACGCCTGGCTTATGTCTAAGCGTAATGCAACAACAACTTCATATGTGTTCTCTCTTCTCTTTCTCTCCGTTCGAAGGTTTTGTTGTTGGCTGCGAATGATTTTGTGTACATCAGACAACCATGAGCAAGCACACAGACACACACACAAACAAAAGTCGGTTTTCTCTTACCAATTCTTGTGGTTCTTGTCTGGGAACCTCCAAAGTAGAGTCTCGCCTATCCCAACTCCATATTTTTTCTACATTTTCCATTTCAATTTCGATTTATATTCATCTACAAACTTCAAGTCAAAATGGTAATACCCTTTTAAAGGGTAAAGCTTAAAGTGCCAGAATAAAAAGGTGTTACAAGTTCCTCTGTGCAGCGCAATGCATGCACTATACTTAGCCCCGTGTGTGTGTGGGCTTTGGAAGGGGAGGCTCAGTCTGTTTGTGTTAATGACAAGTGTTTTCGTCTTGTATATCTTTTCTTTTTTTTTTTGTCGTCGTATGCGCCGCGTAATGACAAGGAGGATGTCGATGAGTATAATGACAACATCAATGCTGATGATGATGGGGCTGAGGATGCGGATGCCGTTGCCGATGCCGATGCCGAGTCGATGTTGCCAATACCAAATGGCTGAGGCACTCGGCACTCGCTCTCGCTCACAGCTTAAAGTGCTTGTTAGGCGTTTTTGTTGTCGCCAGTTCCAGTTCTTCTTCCATTTTGTTGCCAGGCCCATTGATGAGGTGCTGTCAATGCGAAATTGAGCTGCGGCATAAACACGTTGTCAAATCTAACGCGTGAGTGCTCACGTGCAAGCTTCGAGACGGAGCGAGGCAGGCACGTGCCAGCAGGTCTTTTCTATGTCAATAGATTGCCACAATTCACTTTGCGGGTGAGGGCGATGTCCCATGCTGATGAAAATCTGTCATTAATGTGATTTATGACAGATTTCTTCAGTTGTAATTTATATTTATTACCTCTGTTTCTTACCATTTTCCCCCCTTTGTTTGCAGCTGTCAGCGTCCAGACAAGTTGATCCCCCAGGTGAGCGGCAAAAAAAAAAAAGAAACCTTTTTGTATTCTATTTGCTCGCTTTATAAAAGTGCTTTTCTCTAGTTCTCATATTCGCTCAGCTTGAGCAATAATAGCCTCAGTTTTCTGGCTTCCAAGCCAATGGTCAAGGGC
The DNA here is from genome assembly GCA_037044535.1 of Lordiphosa magnipectinata. Lineage (NCBI taxonomy): Eukaryota > Metazoa > Arthropoda > Insecta > Diptera > Drosophilidae > Lordiphosa > Lordiphosa magnipectinata. The sequence continues at coordinate 62,386 of JBAMBO010003005.1, forward strand.
TCTTCAGGCACTTGATCTGTGGGCGTATAAATGTTTGCCGGCGTAAACAGACCATAAGCCTCGCAGGACTTTAGAAAATTCAACACTTCCTGCACTGCCGGATAGGGTAAGATAATATTCTGCTTGGCCATGCCCGTGAGTAAACCCAGAATGCAACGCTTCACATGCAGCCAAGTGTCGGCATAAAGACGGGCACCCGAGCCACCCTCCAGGGCGTGGGCAATGCGAGATAGACCAAATTCATAGTTCGATTTGGCACAATACAAAGTGCCCACCACCAGATTGACAATGCACAAATGATGGTATTGCTTGCCCAGATTACCCTTCATCTCCTCGGCCTTCTCCACTTTACGCATCAGTTCCTCAGCCTCCTCATTTTGAAATGTCATGATGTAGGAAACGCAGAGATTGGCCAATACGGCTGCCGATACGGACATAATCTGGGGGGTGGCGAGCAAAGTGAAATTGAGGTGAAAGATATATCAGGTTACATAATGTAACTATTGTTTGGGCTAAAAGTGAATGTTTGCTGGTTTGTTTGTGGTGAACTGTATGGGAAATTCAAAGAAAATTTCATACTGGGCTTAAATTAAAAGAAATCTTACAAACTTTTTGAGTTAATTAGCATTTTTGGAACATTCTGACATTTTAGTGGCATTTTAGAGTTTTAACTAAAAACAATATCAACGGTTTTTCAACTGATGTTAAGTATTTGTAGTTTTTAAAGTTTTTCTCCACAGGATCTACCTAGTTAGATACCGGTAGGATTAGTTAATTCTTTCTGATTAACAAAAGCTACTTACAAAAAATTTACCTTCAATTAACTTTTGTAGTCATTCAAAGCGAGCTAGTATCATTATGTTATATTATATAATATATTAAAGTGTAAAGTGTAACAGTGTAAATGTAACAATATTGGCAACACGGCATTCTGTGATGGTACACGCTTCTTGTGAAGCGTCTAGTTGAACAATCAAACTCCCAACACTAATGCATCTTTTTCTTCATCTGTAAAAGAATCCTCTTTAAGTATAAAAGAGTTTGCCCTGATTCACTGATTCATTGACTGATTGGCAATCTACGAAGAGCCCGAACGGTAAGATATAGAAGGCTGCAATTTAAATATGAGTTTCCATTAGTGTTGAAAGTGAGCCCTAAAACGGGGTTTTGGAAAGCGTCGGAAAGTTTGTACTTCAAACTCGGTTTGTAAGCATAGTACACGAACTAATTCAATACGAATTTATCCGATTTTGGAAAATCCGCCCACGAGGAAAACGGTCGGAAATTCTGCTTGCTAAAAACTATTTTTCATCCGATTGACTGGAAACTAAGTTTGTTAGGATAGAATTCGAATTCATTGATGATTTCATTAACCGATTTCATTGCGAAAATTCCCGGAAAACTCTGCATGGAAGTCACTATTTTTCATCCCAGTTTGTAAGCATAGCCTGCGAAATAATTTGTAAAGTGATTTCCCGATACTGGAAAAATTCTCGCCGAACGTTTGGAAATGGGTTGCGTGGATGAGTTCAATGCCAATCGTTATTGTACCCTTGTAAAGGGTATTATAATTTTGCCCAGAAGTTTGCAACCCATATAAATATTCATTTCCGACCCCATAAACCATATATGGGTCATTCTTTTTGAAACCGAACGGTTTTTAGATCTCGAAATCTCGAAAAATCTCGGAAATTAGATCTCGACACTCCCACCAAAACGTGATTTTCGGTGTTGCAAATAACATTTTTGGTTAGTTTTATAAACAATTTCAAAAATCGTCAAAAACGAAAAATTGGAAAAAAAACGGGTTTTTTAAAAACTACCCACCCGACACACAAGCGAAGGTTCGCTTCATGCGAAAGTTTCGCGAAGAACATTATTATACTCTGTACCGAAGATAGATAGAGTATATTAAGTTTGTGCAAAAGTATGTAACTGGGAAAAGGAATCGTTTCCGACCCTATAAAGTATATATATTCTTGATCAGCATCAACAGCCGATTCGATATAGCCATGTCCGTCTGTCTGTCTGTCCGTCCGTCCGTATGAACGAAGAGATCTCAGAGATGGTAAGAGATAGAGGTTTGACATATTTCACATATTTCTTATACTTGCAGGCAGATCAAGTTTATTTTCAATTTTTGCCACGCCCCCTCGCGCCCCCGCAATTTGGAAAAAACGTCATATCTCCTACAGTTTTGAAGATAGATCGTTCGTATTCATACCTTGTACACAAAATTATTTATCTATTTGCTGAAGGAATGATAAAGATCGGATGAACGATAATCAAGTTATGAGCAAAAAACGGCCAGTAAACACCCCCCACCCATCACCACAGCATTCTATTGAGCGGCAATCTTAGTGAGAGAGAGAGAGAGAGAGAGAGAGAGAGTGAAACTTAGAGATGAGCGCGTATAACTCGTGAGCAAATGCGAGCTGCGACGTTAACGGTACAGACTACAGGAAAAAACGTCATATCTCCTACAGTTTTGAAGATAGATCGTTCGTTCCTTCTAGAGATACCTTGTAAACAAAATTATTTATCGATTTGCTGAAGGAATGATAAAGATCGGATGAACGATACTCAAGTTATGAGCAAAAAACGGCCAGTAAACACCCAGCACCACCCCACCCACCACCGCAGCATTCTATTGAACGTCAATCTTAGTGAGAGAGAGAGAGTGAAACTTAGAGATGAGCGCGTATAACTCGTGAGCAAATGCGAGCTGAGACGTTAAGGGTACAGAGTATGTTATAGTCGGGCTTGACCGACTTTCTTTCTTGTTTTTTTCTTACTCACTTTACTGGGGGACTTGAACTCGGAACCTTTCACAAATGCTGAGAACACCACACGGACAGACGTCTTAGCCCACTCGGCTATTAGCCTTAAGCAAGACATAGCGTCAAAACCATAGTTAAGAAAGTACGCAGTTGGTCGAGGCCTGGGATCAAGTCACCGCAGCAGCATTTTTTCTTTTTTTTTTTGATATATTTTTTTAGAGCGCTATAAAAAAACGCTCCTTCGAGGAGCTTCTTTGGGAGTCCCTTTTCAGTCCTGCTTCGGAGTGCTCCGGAAACGCTCCTTTGAGGTGCTGCTTTGGGAGTCTCTTTTCACTCCTGTTTCGGAGCGCTCCGCATATGGCTGGCTGGGATAGCTTTGAAACTTAGATCGTGGCAAAGCTTTATTTAAGGGAATATTTTATTTGTTCATAACTTCAAAAATTAATATCTTTTAAACTATAAAAGAGTCCATCTTTTTGAAAGCACCATAATTTAAGTTGTGTTTAAGGCTATTAAATGTATGTTCTTAGAAGCTATATCATGGTGGTTAACACTGAGAAAAAATTATATATAAAATTTAGCAACAATTACTTAATATTATTAATTAATTTGAAAAGTTATAAAATTTGTATTTTGATAGACACGGTAAAATGCTATTCAGCAATATCAACACGAGACCTGTCCGATAAACCAAACCTGATAAATCCAGTTTTTAAAAAACCCTTTTTTTCCAATTTTTCGTTTTTGACGATTTTTGAAATTGCTTATAAAACTAACCAAAAATGTTATTTGCAAAACCGAAAATCACGTTTTGGTGGGAGTGTCGAGATCTAATTTCGGATTTTTTTTTATTTAAATCAAAAATGGTCAATTTTAAAACCGTTCGGTTTCAAAAAGAATGACCCATATGGGGCATTCCAAGCATACAAAGATATTTTCTAAGTTCATATCTCCGAATTGGATGATAATTGGCCCAAAGGGAGCTTATTATGAGAAAAGCTTAACCCCAAAATTTGAGAGACGTTGAGATTTTTTTCGAAAGTTGTACGCTTAAAAGGGTAAAATTGTGGATTTCTTCAAAAACTTAGTCTTCCAGAAAAGACCTATCCTTCAAAAATTTCCAAAAGCCGCATTTTTTCCAAACATTTTGAGTGGCTGAACATGTCGGTAGCTCGAAAATTAAGAAAGTTATAGCAATTTTTGTCATGTAATCTCATAAATATCAGCATAGAAAATTTGTCAAAAATTGCTAGAAAATTTTATTGTTGGTTCTTAATTTGCCAATTTGGTAAACCACTTCAAAGACTTCAAAGACAAAGGTGCTTGTGATGGCGTAGGGGGTGCGGTAAAACGGCTTGACAGGCAAATGAAATGAAATACTTACTGCTAAAAGGTTTTTATCAATGGGCAAATGACAATTGTAAATTGGCCTTCTCGTTTTTATCCTTTCAGTATGAAACTGGGTTTATTAGCTCTAAGCGGCAACTAAAAGGGAAAAAAATTCTTCAGTCTTGGAAATACATAGAAAAACTATGCTCCAATTTTGGAAAACCCACTAGCCAAGTCGGATAATGTAGGCGGAAGTGTGTTCAAGGCGATCTGAATAAAATTCCTTTACTGATGATAAAGTCTATATGGATAAAGGCCATCTATATGGCGGCGCAGCGAATCGCGAGGGGTTATATGCCAATTTCTGAATATATCTCTCATCATGCTGCAATTTGTAGGTGAAAGTTGCTGATTGAAGTGTGTGAGTTTACTGAATTCTAAATGTTCTTAAGTTGACATTGTTTCTTCAACAAAGTTTATGACATTCAGCTTCCGGTGGCTGAGATTCTAATAGATACGCGACGTTCTTAAGTTCCTTACAATATCTGATATATCAGCAGGGTATGGCTGTACCGCTGAACCCGAATCGAAACCGTGGTTTTTGTTGGTCCAACATCCATTTTATACACGGAACCGGTGGTTTTAGACTTCCATGAATCACTGAACCGAGTTATTTGTAATACCCGAACGAATTCTCCCTCGGAAAATGTTCTTAGAATTTACCATAGTTTACTTTTTTTTGATATTCTTCAAAAGAATAGTTTGATTAAACTTACATCATCTGGATGTTGTCTCACAATGGGTTCATAGAAGGCAGCCGCCTCTTTATACTTGTCACCCTGCATGAAGAGCACATGGCCTGCATTTAGACGCCAAATGGCATTCTCTGAGCAGAATTCGGCACTGGAATGAAATTCACGCTCGGCACCCACAAAATCATCATCACGCCAGGAGATCCAGGCACGGGCCATTACCACGGGCAAATATCTAAGAAAGTGAACAGCATTCATTCGAGATGTATACTCATTCTCAGTACTTACAGTTCCAGCGCCTGTTCGTAATCCTTAAGGGCATCCCTCAGTGCCTGCTGTTCACTGGTGGCTCTCACCTCTTGCACTCGAGCCGCCAGGCTACGCAATTTGCCCGACAAACTCGAAGCCAAGGTGCCCAGCTTCTTTTCGGCCAACTCGGCGCTGGTTTGGGCCGTAATCAGAGCATCCAGCAGTTCGTACAAATATTGAGATAAATACTTATAGGTGAGATCGGTGTGCTCTGCTAAAATATCGGCTGCTGTCTCGTATAGCTCATGCCGGCAGCAAATAAGCAGAATGTTGGCAAATGTCTCCTTGGGGCAGGAGGGTGCACCCAGTTGCAACAGAAAGGCCAATTTGCGTAGACCCGCCACCGGACCCTGTAAATCGGTTAGAGCCATATTATGCAAAGTCACCGGATCCAGTTCACTCTCTGCCCGCGGCGGCAGGTCCAGCAAGGCATCACGTGCCGCCTCCTCATTGCCATCCTGATACTCGAGCGCTGCCTTCAGATTCAGAGCCTGAGTAATGCCCGACAAGGCCATGGTAATGGGATTGCCCACACTGCGAGCACTGCCATCCGTATCGACCTGGGCCCCAATGCCCAACTCGGGATGATTGCGCATGCCACGCTCCACAATCTCCGAGGTATAGTCCAAGGCCTGGGCACGCTGCTTGCGTTGAAAGTGAGCCAGGGCCACGTTGTAGGCCACCAGAGGATTGAAGCCGCCCACCTGTAGAGCTGCCTGGAAACGCTGTACGGCCGCCTCGTGCTGTTCCGCCTGATAAAGCAGGCAACCCTCATCATTGAGCGTTTCAGCAGTGCCACCCGTACGTTGATTCAGTAGACTCTGAGCGCCGGCATAGTCCTCGCTGGAATAGAGTATGGCACTCTGCAGCTGCAGGCAATGCTCACGCAGCTGCTCCTGTTGATCCTGCTCACCGATTTGTTTCAGAACACGCAAAGCCTCCACAAAGATGCCCGCCTGGTACAGGGATTGGGCATAGTAGAACCTAAAAAAGGGAGATTGGAGTACTCAAAGCAGTTGGTGGTGTACACCACCCACCCACCTATATTTGGGCTCTTTGGGCACCAGTTGACACAGCTGCTCATAGCAACTGGCTGCCTCCTCGTATTTCTGGGCATGATAATAACAATGACCCAAAGTGGATAATCCTGCCCTGGTATTGGCTGCCTCACCAAAATTCACTATGCACTCAATGACATCCTCATATCGCTTATCCTTGATCTACACAAAGTTAATTAATTAAAATTTGTGACTTGAGTGAAAGATGTTGGCGTAAATGCTCACCAGGTTGTAAATGGTTCTGGTTACGTGTCCCTCCCGCAGTATGATGCCCTGATGCAGCATGTTGAAGTTAGAGTTGAAAGTGAATTAGAACAGTTTTTCCTGATGGTGTTTATCTGCCTCGCTTTGTTTGGGTTAAGGTTGTCTTGGTTACACGGGTCAACCCTAGCAACTGGAGGTAACAGTTGGCCCAAACACACTGCAACTGGGGTGGTTTTGGTATGTAACTTTCTACAGGAAGCCAAAGGGGGTTTCTTGAAACTATATTCCTTGAAAAGAATCAAGTTGTTAATTTTGAAAATATTTATTTGTGCTGGGTTGTATTTGTCATCCAGAAATAATGCGAAGATTTTAAGAATTTATCAACGGATATATCAAATTGAAAGAAGAAGAAATCTCAAATACAAAATCTCAATAAGAAATGCTGATAAATTCATGTTCGATTTTAGGAACGAACCAACATTTGAAGTAATATTTATCTCTCAAAAAGGTAAAAAAAAGTTTTGGAGTCCAAAATACAAGTAAGAAAGTCGGTCAATTTCGACTGTAATACACTCTGTACCTGCAGTAGCAGCTTTCTTTTGGTCATAACTTGACCAATCGATGGCACCACTAATTGATTTTCAAAACTGGCATTAAGATGGCGCCACTACTGAGACCATTTCAAAATTTACCAATAGATGTCGCCACAACTGTAAGCAATTCAGCTACTTCGTTTAATAGGTGTAACGAACTTTATTGAATATAACTTAAAGACAGCATTACAAACATCTGAACAATTTTAATTTACCCTCTACAAGGGTATGAGAATGTAGATGCATTTTAGAAATTAATCAGCAGAGCTTGCTGCCTCTGCTCTCTTTACACTTATCATATATCTCTGAATAGTCGGTTGTCAAAATTCTCTAAAGCTGCCTTTACACTTGTCATACATCTCTAAAGAGACTCTCTGACGATAGCTTAATAGCATATCAAATATCTCTAAATAGTTGGAAAATTTAGCCTTCTTTGATGAAATAGGACAGGTTCAATGTGATATAAGATTCTCTTTAGAAAAGTTTGACAACCTACTATTTAGAGATATATGAAAAGTGCAAATTACCTCAAAGAATTTATTTATTATTTTATTTATCTGTTTGCTAAATTATCTAAATATTTAGAGTCATTTGCTTTGCTATTACATTATCGTCAGAGAGTCTCTTTAGAGATATATGACAATTGTGTAAAGGCAGCTTTAGCTACAAATGGAAACATTCTGAGAAAATATCAACAATTCTTCATGGAACACTGAGACTCGTTTTTGGGTCATAACATTTGTGAGAGACTGCAGATTTTATTAATTTTTCTAGTATCTAAAATGAAAATGGGCATTTTCATGATGTCAAAAGAACTCTCGAACACATTTAAAATAAACATGAGACTATAACATACTCTGTAGCAGTTCATTAGCTCCCGACTATAATAATATAATACATCCAAGGAGTCACGCGTTTATAGTGCAATATTTACACTCTGTACCAAAGGAACACACACAAAGTATATTAAGTTTGTGCAAATGTATGTAACAGCCCGAAGAAATCATCTCCGACCCTATAAAGTATATATATTCCTGATCAGCATCAACAGCCGAGTCGATATAGCCATGTCCGTCAGTCTGTCCGTCTGTATGAACGCACAGATCTCAGAGATGGTAAGAGATAGAGGTTTGACATGTATGGGAAATATATTTCTTATAGTTGCAGGCTGATCAAGTTTATTTTCAATTTTTACTCCCGCCTCCGCAATTTGGAAAAAACTTCATATCTCCTACAGTTTTGATGATAGATGGTTCGTACCTTCTAGAGAAATCTAGTAATCAAATTTTTTTATCTATTTGCTGAAGAAATGATAAAGATCGGATGAACGATACTCAAGTTATGAGCAAAAAACGGCCAGTTAACACCTCCCACCCCCTCTAATTCCTTCTGGCTGTTGCATACTTTTGCACAAACTTAATATACTCTGTGTACCTTTGGTACAGAGTATAAAAATCGAACATTGGTCTTGCGTCCAGCCGATTTCTTAACGAAGACATAAAATTACACCGCGGAAAATAGACGTTCTGCGCTTACTTGCCCTTTTTAAAGGCATACATACAATTGTAAATACGGTATAGTTTTCTGACCACCATTTAAGTACATCTTCTTTATTTTGTAAATGTTTTAAGCTCAAGAAAATGGAGAATGATTGATGCCATTAAACTGTTCTGGGAAAATACTAAGCTATTTGTATTGTCCTTTTTCTTTTCATACAAATACTTGTATGTATTATAAGGCTGCATGACATTTATAAGTCATTTGGCAGGTAAAGGCAATTTGGTTGTGACGATTTAGGCCACTTTGATTATTAAATGTAAAACACCCCGGTTAGGCTTTATGGTGTTATTGCTTGGCATCTAGCCGCGGAGAATGAGTATTACAGAATGCTAAGAGTTGAGAGTGTGTATGTGTCTGAGTTAAAGATGTAAGATATAAAAAACGATTTGCTGGTGATGTGCAAACTAGTTGGAACTGCGATTGGAGCTGGATGAACTGGAACCGCCACACGGTCAAAACAGTGGCACCATCTATTGAGGAGTTTGGGAATCATTCAGCTAACATGGTTCAAAGGTAAAATGAAATTGGTGAATGAAAATAAATTTTAACATTTATTTATATTTATTATTCGAACTGCAAGGGTATAAAATCTATGGTCGAGCCAAAATGAGCCTTCGTCTACTTTTTTAATTTTGACATACTTGAAACGAGCGACAGTTAGAAATAAACTGAGGAGATAAAGAATTTATACCTGAAAGAAATTTTACTATAAAATGGCAATTGCAAAGAATGAGAAGTCTCAAAAAAGTGCTGTCAATTTAATGCTTAATTTACAGAATGAACCAATCGAGGAAAACCTTAAAAAGTGATCAGATTGTCACATCTTCTTCTTCTTCTTCTAGTTCCAATCCCGAGTGGGACATAGGGCATCAACTACTTCTCTACAGCGAACTCTGTTGTTTGCTTTTCGTCTCTCTATCGACAGTCCTCCTCCAAGTTTCTTTGGGTCCGACTCGGTCCAACTGGTTCTACTAGATTGCCTTCCTTGCGATGTTGTTCTCATTTTCCCGCAATGTGTGTCCTCACCAGCTCCATTCTATTCTGCGTATTATCGTGTCGACATTCTCCATATTCGCAAGTCTGCGTAGCTCGGAATTATATAATATATGCAGGCAACGGTTTACAAATGTTTGGAGTTTTGTTACAATGGAAGTTGTAATTTTCCAAGTGGAAGAACTGTATAGGAGCTCTGGCATTAGGTTGGACTTGAAAAGCCTGATTTTGAGCCAGTGTAGATGTGAAGAGCATCGCCAAACAGCTGACAGCATCTCAAAGGCACCTTTAGCCTTTTGCAGCCGCGAATCCACATCCAGTTCAGTCCCTCCATCAACAGCGACTACGCTACCCAGGTAGCGGAATTGCTGATCTTGCTGAATTGGCTGTTCATCCAAAACCGGAGCCTGGAATTGTCCGGTACGGATGCTAAGCGCTTTCGTCTTCGTCGTGTTGATTTTGAGGCCTGCCGCTATAGCTGAGTTGTCCAAGTCGGCTAATGTGTTTGCCAGGTCGCTTAGTTGTAGTCAGTTGTCGCAGTGTCGTAGTCACTGACCACTTTATGCCGCTGTTGTTGGGAGCAGGTCGCATTGTAACGAACACATCTGCAACCACCATTATAAACAGAATGGGCGACAGAGCACATCCCTGCTGAACGCCACTCAGGACTGAAAAAGGCTGTGACAGCATTCCACCGTGAAGCACTCTACACTGGGCGCTGTCGTATGTCGCTCTGATGAGGGAAATAAGTTTTTCCGGTATCCCTACCTGCGCTGTCGAAGGCCTTGGCGAAGTCCACAATGGACAAACGCTGTTCTGATCTGTACTCGGTGCATAGCTCGATCAAGATGCGCACTGTGTTTCCTTTCTGAATCCGGATTGCCCTTTGCCTATGGTGTCCATAACGGTGTCTCTCAGGCGATCCACAACTATTTTGGCTATGAGCTTCCACGCCAGTTGTCGCATTCGCGCTGGTCGCCCTTTATGCCCCACGCCCGTTTTATTACCGGGTACAGCAAATCCACCGCGGTTGCCGGCTGGCATTTGAAGAACTCCGCCGGTATGCCGTCAAACCCGGTTGCTTTGTTGTTGGGCAGCGATTGGATGGCCGTTAGGATTTCGAGTTTTGTGGGTGTTGAAGTCCTTACCCTGAGGTGGCTTGAAATCTGTGGCAGCTCGTTAAAAGTCGAGATGCGGCCGTAGATACCTCACAGTTAAGGACTGCTGCAAAGTGGGATCTCCATCTGATCAATTGATACTTTCCAGTCGTAAGGTACTTTCCATCTGTGTCCTCAATTGGGCTCTCCGCATTCGTCTTTTTATCTGCTATTTCGTTGGTCGCCATATACACCGTTTTCAGATCGCTTCAGATCCGCTTTTTCTGCAAGATTATTGTTGCGGCTGTTTTTGATCTAGCGGTTCTTGGCGAGGTATTCTTGTTTCATAGCCATTAGTTGTTGTGGTGGGTTCGGATTCTTTAGTTTCTGCCCAATTTCCGCACATTGCTTTATCAGGGCCCATGACCATTCGCTCATCCAAGGGCGGTGCTCATCAAGGGATTGTCCTGCTTGAGGAAGAAATCCGGCTCGAAGGAGCAACGAATTATAAAACGCAATAGCACTTGTGAGTGAAATGCTCTTAATTCGAATATGAGTCTCTTTTTGTACATTTTTTGATTAGACGCATGTAATGTAACCTAACCTTACATTGCTTGGGTCTTCTTAATTGCAAACAGATGTGTTCCTTTGTTTAATATAGTATAGCAGCTAATATAGTATAGCAATTGAATCCCAAACGCATTCTTTGCAGCTACTTCAAATGCACTATTCACTATTCAAACTCTAGAGTACGTTTGTTTGTCACACAATTGCTTGTTCATACATCAAAAAGCAAGATTTGCTTAATGCTTTGCCACCAGTTGATAGCCCTCAAATAAGTTTAATCAAATATAATTCATAGACCAAAATGGGTCATAAAAAGCAATTATGGGGGATACGCACAACTAAGGCGCAAGTGGCGCAACAAATTCATTTGAAATGTAAATGAGAAAATCATCTAATTGAAAACTTTTGCGCCTTGATGCTATTATCAGCATCAGCAATAGCAATCCCATCCTTGTTGCTCCATGGGCGGCAGCTTAGTTGGAGTGTTAACTCAGAGCTGCCAACCGGAGGCATTAATCCAACTAGTAGAAACGGCATCAGGCGGTAAGTTAAAGACGCGCTTTTAATTAGGTTTCTGAAGGAGTAGAGAAACAGAAGCAAGACAAGAAGCCAAATAGATTTGCAAATGAAAGTTGGGTCCCGGTGGGGTGGGGTGGGGTTGGGGTGGCGAAATGGGCGAACGTGCGGAAATGCTAATTAAAATCTGTCTCAAAGTAAAGCAAATAGTTGGAGATTAGAAAAGTCGCCTCGCCATTTAGCCGTGTATTACTAAGTCATGTTAAGCTAGAAGTAGAACCGGGTCAAGGTTGCCGTCATCGTCGTCGTCGTCGTCGTCGTCGTCTGGCCAAATGCGGCGGCCAACAAATGCTGCGCAACGGGTTTTGTCTCGTTGCAATGCTCGTGGCAAAAATGGTTCAAAAACGCGACCATGAGTGGAGTGAAGCCCGCCAGCTGCTGTCAAATGGTTTATATGCATCCCGGCCCGCTGCCAGGGTAAACTGCAAAAATTACACTGAAAAACAAATAATGAAACAATTTGAAAAATTTTTTTTGATAAATGGAGAATTCTAGCGGATTCAAGTTTTAGTAAAGAGGAAGACTCAGTATTAATATGTGTACCTATAGTTATGAGCAGACATATTACAGTTCTTAAAATCTCTCTTAGTCTTAGACCAAAATAGAGCACATCCCAAACCAGGAACCGTACTTGCATGTCCTCCCGAACCTCAAAAGCGAGTGATTTTCGTGTTATCGGGCTTTTATTTACACACTTTTAACACGGGCTTTCTATTTACACACGGATTTCTATTTACAATGTATCTATACTGTCTTCGTCCTTTGTAAGTACAGTGTGACCATCATTCGATTACAATACCTTAACACTGAAATATTGATACATTTATACATATTGGCGGCTATTTGCAAAAAAAAACTTCATAGACTACTATAATTTAGTATTTTGGTAACCTAATTTGAAATTTTTTAAAATTATTTTAATATAATATTTTTTTCCATTTACCTTTTGATTTCTCACAGTGTCTCATCCTCCCCTCGCATCTTTAGTTGGCATTATCAAGTGCAACTGCATTTTCTTACAATGTCACAATCGCAGCCTTAGTTTTTCTCGATCTTGTGCCTAAGGCTAACCACAGTAATAGCGTGTCAACAGCAGCCGCATCAGTCGAGGCAGCGACTACGCTGCGTATGAGTAATGAAAAGTAATTGATGCTGGCAATTATCACACACACACACTTACACACACACACACATTCAACACCAAGGTGCTGACAGCGGGCTGAAGTTCAAGTTTTTGCTTTTTGTTTCATAAATAAAATCGCAGGCCTAATTGCTTCAGAGCCCCAAAAAAACAAAAAAAAAAACACTCACAAAACTCAGCACAAGCTGGAAATATTAACATTTCAGTTGAACTTAAGGTAATTTTGTTGTTGTGTTTGTCGTTTTCCCCTGGACTTGTCTTGCTCTGGAGTTGTTTATGGTTGGTATTTTGCATTTGCTTGTCTCGTATTAATCTCTTAATTTTAGTTGCTGTTGCTGTTGTTGTTGTTGTGTTGTTGCACTTGTGCTTTTACACGTGGACTTATGGTTGTTTTTTTTTTTATTTTTGGGTTCAAAGGTTTAAACAAGCTGCAAGCATCAGGTGAGTTAAGCACCTGGTAATGAGGTTGTTCTCTTCTCTCAACTGCACTTTGGGCTAGCTTAAGTCTTTGCTCTTAAAGGTGTCATAAGATCAGAGGAGAGCTGGCATTAACTTTTAAGTTGGTTTTTCTACTTAGTGCAATGGAATTATGGTGATAAATTGCGCATAATGGAGGGGACAGAGTCTTGGTTTTAATTTAATATGAATACTTAATTGGGAGAATATAAATTTGATAAGCTTCAAGAATATAGAAACAATGCATTGGATGACCAATTCTGCAATGAGCAGAATGGATCTGTTACTCTGTATCTTTGTAGAGTAGAAATTGTGAAGGATTTACTCCTCATTTGGTATATAGAATTGGAACTCTATCATTTTATTTTGTTCGCGCACAACAAGATCGAATTGAGAGTGAAGCGAAAATCCGGGAAAAAAATGAGTTTTTGGCTGGACAGACGGCAAATGAAGCCTTCATAAAACAACCTCCAGTAGTAGAGAGAGGCATGGTCGTTAGTAAAACCAGATTTGAATATTGCGACATCAATAAGGCGACCAGGAAGTCCCCTGATCAATTGACTTAAAATCACGTTGATCGCGTTATAATCAACGGTGTATGCAAATGGTGGAAACATATTTACACTTCACGAATACGGCAGCCAAGGATATACTCGGATACTGTAGTGGCCGGTTTGACTCCGATGGTACATGAACTTTTCTAGTCACCCTCGCACTTGTTCGAAAACACATTGCGGTCACTGGCGCCAGCAAAAGAAGATCATACGATTGAACCGCTGCTTCAAAGCTAAAAGCTCCGCTTAGAGCACATTCATATGGCATGGGCATTGCAATTTGGTACAGATTGAAATCATTCGACTGAAATCTTTACTTCTGTTCGCACGTCCATTTATATTTTGGCGGCTGGCTATAAACTTTTGCTACTCCATCGTCAAACACGTGGAACTTATCTTTCGATTTTTAAACCAAAGTGATTAAATCTATCAAGAAATTGGAAAGTGAATTATTGTTGTGAATTTTTTGTGGAAAAAGGTACGTTAAGGTACTCGTGAGAAAATGTTATGCTTATGAAAGTCGACATTTCATCTAGGATCACGTGTCCTGGGTGACAATTCGTCGCGAGGCAGCGGTCTAGGGTTTACTCTTGGCCAAGAAAGACTTTCTGCCCAGTCGACACAAATCGCCCTTCAACTTTCACGCTTGCGAATCAGACACCCACCAGCAGAAGCTGACACCTGTTGTCTGCATCATTTACATCCTCATCTATTGAAGACTTGCCATCGATGGGATTTAATTAAATCATTAATAGAGATATGCGAATCTAAATCCGCGTGGAGCTCAAAAGTCAGATTCGGTGCAGCCTATGTGAATGATCGTGTGCAGTTAATTCATTATCTCATTTTCTTTCGCACAAATAGAAGAACAAATTCAAGTTCAAGTTCATCATAATAAAGTTCGAGTATGGACAATACATGATTATGATATTATAATTCCTTTTGATATTGGCTTGTGCACACAAAAGATCAGCTGATCGATGCACTGTGGTTCCAAGTTTCTTTGAATGAACTGAATTAATTTTTTTTAGAATTTTCTTAAATTATGATCCCATAAATGGGCATTTAACAATTCTCAGAAATTAAGTAAAGTAAAGAAATATCGTTAATTAGTAGAGTAATGTTTTCGTTTAATTTGCTGAGAAATATGAGTCTGGTAGCCAATGGAGTAAAATTCTCTATATATATATATGTATATATCTTATTATAAATTCCCTCTAATAGCACAACGAGACCATCTACATCATCTTGGGCCCAACGATTACAGCGATGAGTAAATATGCATAAGGAAGTTGTGAGTATAATGGTAAATTGCGTCCTTTGGGTATATATGTATATGAGTATCTCCCCGGTTTGCTACTAATGACTCTCTCAAATGGATGTAACTGAAGTTGAATTGTTTTCTTGAATCATTTGATACTATAATGTTTTTGTATTACCTTTAATTTTTCTTTTCTTGCATTTCTAATGATTAAGCTTAATATTCTAAGAATTAAAAATGAATTCTTAACTGATTTAATGGTCTGTCTAATACTCATTCTCAACTCTCACAAAATAACATGTAGGTTTAAGAACCTTTACTATACTATACAACGTAAAAATAAGTACAACGTTTGTCAAGATCGGGAGGGTAAAGACGAGGGGCATATAACATCAAAGTACCCTCTATCAGGTATGATCTTTCCAGATTCCTTTCTTTTGGCGTGTCGGCGCTTCCGTTTATGGTTTAATTTGAAGTATTCGATTATTATTTTAATTTTTTTTGTGGATTTCAAACTCGCTCATTGATATTTTGGCGTATAACATCAGCTAAAAATTGCTGTTCATCGAGCTGTACACTACAATACACCGAGTAAAGTCGAAAGCACCCTCGAAGTTTTACCAAAAAGTTTGGCGACTAATATAAGGTTTTGAACCTGGAATCACACAATGCAATGAAAAGAACATGGAAACCTGGTCACAGATCCACAAGTGGCACTAGATAAAAGGAGAAGCTATTTCGTTAAGCTGCTGGGTGGCGACGACGAACACAATGCCAGCAATCGACGATATTGAAATAGAATATTTGCTTGTGCTGATGAGCTGCCCACTGAACTGTTTAAGACTGGCGGAGAGGAGTTAGTAAGGGGCATGCACCAACTAGTCTGCAGTCCAATATTTCAATCAGGTAACCCTGAAGTCTGCGTCAATTACAGTGGGATCAGTCTTTCATCCAATTGCATTAATGTACGTTTTTTGTCAACGTCTAGAAGCACTCTGACTGGACTTAATTATGGACTAATTATCTAAATGTTTTACCGCTCTGTGATAATAGTTTTAGTTTTGCTTGTGACAGTCCGTGTGATGTTATTGAAAGTATTTATAAAGTGAAGTCAAATGCTGAAGGCTTAGATAATGTTAGTCCAAAATTTGTTAAAATACTACTGCCTGTGATACTAAACCATATTACTTATATCATTAATACGGCTTTTACCCCGTCCACGTTTCCCACATGCATGGAAAAACGCAAAAAAATTCGCTATTCCGAAAACCAATTTGGACTTTAGGCCGGTGTCCATTTTACCATTTATGTCTAAAATTTTTGAGAATCTAATGACTACACAAATGCAGTGCTTCCTTAAGCTATTGAGCTAACCTATAAGCTATTGAGTCAAAAACAGTCGGGTTTTAGAAAGAATTGGGGGTGCATCACAGCAATAACTAGTATAGTCGAGTATATTCGGAAACAGCTAGACGATAGCTGTGTAACTTTTCTGACGCTGCTTGACCACAGTAAAGCATTTGATGCTGTCAATCACGAAATTCTCTGCACGAAACTGATGAACTTATACAACTTTTCAAGAACTGCAGTTTCTCTGCTTAAATCATATCTGAATAACAGAATGCAGGCCGTGGCATCAGGCTTCTGCATCTCTAACTTTTGCTCAGTCCATCGTGGTGTCCCTCAGGGGTCGGTTTTGGGACCATTGTTGTTTTCTGTATACGTGAATGATCTTCCTAGTGTCTTGTCATATTGTGATGTCCACATGTATGCTGACGATGTCCAAATCTATGTTAGTAGGCCCCTTATAAATATTAATGAATGTGTATGTGTAACCAATAATGTGCTTGCTAAAATCGATACTTGGGCTAAAGAGAACGGATTAGGGCGTAATCCGGCTAAAACCAAGTGCATAGTCATATATAAGAAATCCCTCGACACAAGCCGGTTGCCAAAAGTTGTCATTAATGGCACTTCAATAAATTATGTAGAACATGCAGTCAATCTCGGCATAACATTTAGCAACAACCTAACATGGACTAATCACATATCAAAAGTAACAGGTGAAACATACGGAATTCTGCGGCAGCTCGCAATGACAAAGTCGGTATAACCCGTTCATCTTAAAATGACTATAGCAAAACAAATTCTCGTACCTACACTGTTTGATGGAGTAGAAGTTTTTGGCCACTGCGGTTTTAGAGACTTTCAGAAGCTAAATGTGTCACTTAACTCAATAGCTAGATATGTATTTAATAGTAGACGATTCGACCACATATCACAACTAGCTCAGAAGATTTTTGACCTTGGCCTCAAATCGTGGATTAATCTCAGAACTCTTACTTTCATTCATAAGATCATTACAAGCAGAGAACCATCTTATCTTCACAATATGCTAAGACCAGCAGCATCGCAGCGCACAAACAATTTTAAATGCCCGAGATGGAAGCTATTATGCTCTGAGAGTCAGTTTTTGATAAATGCTATTCGGCTATGGAACGACCTACCTCATGGTATCAAAACAATTGGAAGCGTAAATCAATTCAAGATGAAGGTTAGGGAAATCATGCAAGATAGGGAATTAGAGTAATAATCAAATAGTTATAATAGAATCATTTTAACGAATACTTTTAATATAATTAAGTTCTATGTCTGTTAGCGTTAAAATTTAAATTTAATAATTGTAATAATTTAAGTTGGGAAAATTTAATGAATGTTAAGGATAAAAAAACTGTGACTAGCGCGTTAATTTATAAGTGCCAATGTACTTGTTGCGCTGGGAGTAACATAAATAAATAAATAACTAAAAATCCTGAAGAGGACCTCCTCAGTAATCGGCACAGTATTTAGCAGCTCACCTTTAATTAAGAAAAATTATTTGATATACCATATATAATCTCAAAGCAGGATTATTTTCAGAAGGTTCGAGATTAGTTTTTGAGATCCCAGGAAAAATCCCTTTCTTTCCTCTTCCATATACATATATGAGCATTGGTATTACCGATGCATTTGCTGCTCGAAATTTCTGAATTAATGTCAATTTGGTCCTCTGCGTAGAAGGTGGAAAGATCTGCATCATGTCCGTTAAGGGGGCGAACATCACTATCATAATTTTGGCGCATGTCGTCAATATGGTCCTCATTCCAGCTTCCATGCAAGGCGTTTAAAACATATAATAATGCATGTCAAGTTTCTCTGCCATTACTTAATTTCATGAGGAACGTGTGGTGATGTTAGATGTTGCTCAGTTTCTTTATTATTTGGTTGATTTTCTGTTGTTTTAATTGTTCTAAATTTCACTTCTATCTTGAAATGCTCTCTCTTTTGAAGCTAATAATCAATAAATTTACAGCCAACACCTGACTGCTTGTGCCGGAATTTTTGCTGAAAGGATCATTGGACCGTTCGTATTCGAAGACGACATTGGAGCAGACGTAACCGGAATGTAAAGCGTTATGCCAGGCCAATTCTGACTGCTAACGACATGGATATAACGGCGCCACAGTAACTTCATGAAGTTTGCTTCACCGTGTAAATTGGTACTAACAATGTATCTAGGCGTCAAGTGTATACCTATTGTATTGCTATTTTAAATATATTGGGAAAAACGTGCAACGAACCAAGGTTCGAGCCAAAACCAACGCCCAAAAAACTCGAACCTCAAATTTCCGAACCTTAATCGTTGGTAAATTTTGGTTCTGAAAAATTTTTTTGGTTGCAGCCCAGATCTTGACTGGCCTTGATCACCCGACTTAAACTCTCCAGAATTCTTCTCGTAAGGTTACTGGAAGTCGAAAGTTTATGTCAATAAGCCACGGACCCTGGAACATTCGAAGTGAAATGGCCACCGAAGCATTTCTAATTTTCATCTTATACTAAAGGACACGAAACAAATACTAAACGAAAACTCGTTTGATGAAGCAAAATACTAATAACTTAATCACATTTGTATGTTTTTCAAATGAAAACTAAGTGAAGTGAATTTTAATTACAGCATAAGACTCTTTGAATAAAACGCATATATGGTGCGAGTGATTAGCTCCGTTTCTAGAAGCTGATTGTTTTATTAAGACATTGGTTTTTTCTTTTTATATATTTTTTGTTCTACTCCCAAGCAAGCTAATGACATACCACATGGTTGTAGGTTGTTTGGACTTCTATCTTATTGAAACTAGATGTGGCCCTTTTTCTAAGGGTTTTGTAGTTACTAATCTATTATAATGCGCCTTGCAGTTGAGTCCCAAACGCAGGTAGTGCTCAAATTGCTCTGTTCAAATATCTTTGAACACTTTTAAAGGTTCATGTAGAGCGAAGTTAGACCATAGTAAATGGCCGGAGTGTACGACTAAACCTCGAGGGAACTGTAAAAACTATAAAACTGTGAGTAGCGTTTGATAATCAACAATTCCGAGAAGAGGCTGGTGGGAAAATAAACTCAGATTACAGATTCCGCATAAATATGGTTGAGTGTGTTCTGACTGGTGGAAGGAAACAACAAAGGGACTAGATGACTGAACTTCTGAAGTATAGAATGTACATCATTAAAGCTAAGGTTCCACAGGCAAATAATTTGCCCAAATGTTGGTGAAAATTTGGATAATAAGCCATGATGGCAGATTTGTGAGGACTTTAAACCAGAACTATGTCTTCATACCTAAGTAATTTGATTAAATGTGGCCGAAAAGTTACCCAACTTGGCTTGTTTAGACCAATGTTAATCAAAATGTTCCCACATATTCCCACCTTAGCCAATTTTAGGTTAAAAAAAACAAAACATTTTTAAATATTTGCTAAATTAATATTATATTATGAAAATAAAACTAGGCAACTATTTATTCATAGAAATTTCGTAAAGGAATTTCACAAACTGAATAAATTAAATAGCTGTCTACAAAACAAGTGAACACCCACAGTTCGACATTCACTCCTCTCACGTTTTTTCTCCGGCTTTCTATCTATTCTCCAACGCAACACAACAGAACACAACACACTTCTGCCCCACTTGCCTACTAAATACAGAAAATATTTAATTAATCATTTTTGTGCCCACAAAAACGATGACGTTTCCAAATTGTTGTAGTTTTTGTTTTATTATTATTATTATTGTTTCTCTCTCTCTGGCATTCTCCGTGTTTCTCTAGACTTGTTTTGATATTTGCGTGCAGTGAACTTGTTTTTATTTGATTTTCATACGTAGAAAACAAAATATTTGTATATTTATTTATATTTGTGGCAAGTGCGAGTGAGTCTGCGGATTTGATGAAAATGTTTGCTCGCTTAGAGAGACATCTATTTGTCTGCTTAGGAAGGGGTCATTGTCAAGTGAAATGCTTATTGAGAAGTTTCAGTTCACTCAACCTGGAAACTTGTCACAAAGAAAATCCCCGACGGAAATGACAAATTTATGAAAGAATATATAATATACATTTTTTCTAAGTGACAAAAAGGCTTGAACTGCATTTTCCATCAATTTCAGTGACATTGAGCGTATTTTTAATGAGGCAATGCACCGCAATGTCTTCTCCGCTGCCACCACCTGTCCCAGCCCCACTTCCTGTCACTGTCACTGCGACTGATTGTCAACAATCTTGCTTTTTAATTATCACACGCTCAATGTTATATATCAAACCGAAAAGCAGCGTTCAACTTAATAAACAATGCTGATGATGATGATGGTGGTCCAATAATACAATATGTTCCCGTTCTTTATGCTACCCGTCAGCTCCTCTCGATGTCAACGTCGCCGTCATCGTCAAAGTCGCCAATGATTAATTTTCGTATTGTTCTTCTTTTTAACTGCGGGCGCATCTGTTGCGCCAACGACCGCACAAGGCAAGCTCCCCCCGAGACGGCGACACACGTTGGCCAGCTGGATAAGTGACCAGCCAGCCAGCCAGCCGGACAACCAACCACCCACCCAAAAGACCGCAATAAGCCTCAATTAAATGAAAATTGCACGCCAACGGAATGAAAATGTAATTTGGATGTAATTTATTGTAGGCCGTCGCATTGGCCATATATATATAGATCGTTTGTATATATATATACATATTTACATTGTACATATGTATGTGTGACATATACAAGATATACGAGCTGATTATTGAAAGTTTCTGGTATCATATGAAAAGATATTTTTTTAAGGGAATTGTTCTGCTTAATTAAAAACTTTGTGTCTTGAAGAAAAATGTGTTTGTTTTATATTTATATAATACTTATACTAATAAATAGTTAATATTTCTGAAATAAGATAACCAAATTGCCAAAATATTTTAGGAACCCTTCAAAATGCATTCCAATTACTCAGAAAAACAATCATTAATGCTGTACTCTAATCGTGGAAAATCCAATCAAGAAATTCAAAAACCAAATACCATACAAAAATTCCAAATTTATTAGGGTGTTCACTTTGTTGCGCCATGAGATTTATTCAATTTCGCGCTTTTTTCAAACAATAAATATGTTTTTTCAAAATAATTGCTTTAATGAGCACTTGAGACGACCGACCGTCAAGATAAGATTAAATTTCAATCCAATTGAGAATTTGGAGAGCTTAGATAAAGGGGAATTATGACAAACTTTGTCAGATATCTGTGCATAGAGAAATTTGTGTAGATCACATCGACTTGACAACGATTTTCAAATTCAGAAATACAAGATAAGAATAAATTTCAATCCAATTGAAGATTTGAAGAGCTTCGATAAAGGGACATTATGACAAACTTTGTCAGAAATATGTACTTATGGAAATCTGTGTAGATCACATTGACTTGAACACCGATTTTGAAATTCAGAAATGCAAATTTTGCAAATTCGCTAAATACTGTTAAATTTGCAACCGAGAAATATAAAAATTT
The DNA here is from genome assembly GCA_037044535.1 of Lordiphosa magnipectinata. Classification (NCBI taxonomy): domain Eukaryota; kingdom Metazoa; phylum Arthropoda; class Insecta; order Diptera; family Drosophilidae; genus Lordiphosa; species Lordiphosa magnipectinata. The sequence goes on from JBAMBO010003005.1 coordinate 84,473, forward strand.
ATAAAAAAAATTAAAATGCTTTGAGATTATTCGTTTAATGAGCTTACTCTTAACTTTTTCTTAAATCATTTTTGTGAATAGGAATAAAATGTCCAAGTGCAAGGGACTAAGAAGAAATCAAAGTCAGAGGCTTACAATGCACAGTGTTTTTTTTCCGCCTTTTTTGGCATAAACCCCAAAAAATTTTTTTTTCATATTTCAAATATTAACTTGTTTTTTAATATTTCCATACTCACATTAGCTTAAAAAACAATCATATTCAAACTTAGTGGCAACACTGTTTTATTGAAGTCAGCTGTTTGTGTGCCACGTGCTTTCTGTGAAACTGGCTGCAAATATGTTCGTTTTACATATTTAAATAAATTTTGAAAAATGTCCAAGATAAATCAGATAAAATTGTTCTTTTTGGATAATTTATTTAGTATGGTCCTAAGCCAGATCAATAGTGGTTTTAACACTTTTCTTGAAATGTTAGATTTAGTAATTGTTGTCTTTAGTGGAATGTGAATTCCCTAATACAACTTGTAATATGCATCCGAATTTTTTGTTAATTAACATCGATTATTTCATTGTTATGCAACATTCTTAGTTCTATTAGGAGCTGCATTTCAAACGTTAACTGGTCATCAGTCCTGTCGCACGCTAATTTCAACACTTGTTATAATAAGAAGCGGCGGCTTTTTTAACAATGAAATCGACCTTTTCCGGTTTTATTTTAATTTTGGACTAATTTGCGAAAGTTGTAGGTAAGTCGATGGTTTGTCACCTCTGTCAGTCATTAATCGACTGTAATTGCCCCAAGCCAAGTTTACAGATAGTTTGACAAAAATTACGAAAATTTTCAAACAAAAAGGCTTGGCTTCGGAAGAATGTAACGGACATCTCTCGAGTTTACTGCAGTTATTGCAAATGCATAATTACCCCAAAACTGAGTGACTTGCAAGCTCATTCAAATACTAAGAAACACACATTAATTTACGACCAAAAAACAGAGCATTGATCTCATTTTGGAAGAATTTTCCGAAGAAGATATTGGGATAACAGAGCGTCAATATAATGATATACATTTAGTGAAATGACAGAACAGCGATGAAACTATAAACTTTAGGAGTGAAGTTCAAAGCAATTTTGAGCTAGCCTCGTTTGCGTTTCAGATATGGTCCTTGCCATGGTACAACGTTAAAGTTGAGTGTGTCTTCAGTCAGTTCAATATTGTAAAATCAAAACTTAGAAATCGAATGGACGTCAGGTAATGGATATAAATGTATACACTGAAAACAAAATGCCGGGAATTTTTTAAGCCTAAATTTGATTGATTTTATCCCGACAGTAGGATACAAATTTTAAGTACGAGTAAGAATGTATGATTCCGAAAAGGATTGTTTTAGTTACGAATCGTACGTAGCAATCAATTGAGAGAGTGAAACATCGAACAAACTGAGCGTAAAATCAAATTCGCTCTCTTTGCTTCTCTCATCGTTGTTCGACCAGCTTTTACCCTGCAGCCTTGAGCGCTGTTCATCTGTCTGACCTTCTTCGTTTTTGTGTACAATTGCCGAAGTGTCTGTAGGAAGCAACGTAGCCGATAGCTTACATCTGGACATAGATACACGTAACGCAGCATGCACAGTATTTTGAACTGTATATTAGTATTGTAGTAACTTATTCGTGAAATAAATAGAATTTGTTAAACTAGCTAAAGAAAAGAGTTTATTTTTTAGAATATTATCTCGTATGGAACAAAGTTGAGTTCGGATATTGGGCACAAATCTATCTCTCGAAAAGAGTGATCAGTTTAAGTTCGGCCAGGCAAAAACCGGGATTAAAATATAAAAACTTTTCCGTACTTAAAGTTATTTCTGTCGGGAATGGTTTATTTCCATTCCAGGATCAATGCTTTCCCCGGAAATACCAGAATGGAGTGATTTTTTATTTCAGTGCATGTAATTAGAGATTCGGGTTGCGTCAACATGCGAAATGCTGCGTCGATTATAAGGTCCCTAACCCTTAAAAGGTTGCCTTAAGCTAATAGGCACAACTGAGGACTACGACTAGAATGAGGACGAGGAACTGACTTACTCACTGATAAATCATTAGACATGATATATTAAAATTTAATAATTTTTTTCCTCTCCGTCCCGTCAAAAACTGCGTTTCTCAACACTAGGTATGAGATTTGGTTCGCTGTCATCACATACAGATGAGAGGAAAGTTAATCTGTATGCTTCCTTTTTATAGCGCCCATTTTAAGCCAGCGAGTATCTGGGATGACCAATTTACTCTTGATTACATTTCTACAATTCTTAATGTTGATATCATACCCATATCGGAAGATGACGTTTTGAGAGCAATCAATGACTTTGATGACTCATTTAAGCCAGACAGTGTTGGAATTATTTCTTTTCTTCTTAAGAATTGCATTATTGAGCATTGCACAGTGGTTTTTTTTTGCCTTTTTTTGGCATAAACTCTAGTTGTTGAGATATTGGCCACAAATTTGGTTTATAATCATTTTTTTGGCCCCAACAAAGACTTGGAAAGATTTACTCAATTTAGACCAATATTTCATAAAGCTGCCATATAACCGATCTGGCCGATTTGCTCCAACTTTGTTGTATCTGACGCTATTGAACTGAAATTCATTTTGTACTCTTGTTTGGAAGTCCTAATACGACTTATAAAATTTTTTTTGTTTTATACCACCATTTGATAAAGCTACTATATAACCGATCTGGCCGATTTGCTCAAACTATGTAGTTTCTGACTCTATTTAACTGAAATTCGGTTTGTACTCTTATTTGAAGATACTTATACAACTTATAAAATATTTTTGTGTTTCAATCTACCAAGCCAACAATTTTTTCCTCTGTAATATCTTTGAAGCATTAAAAAATAAATATATAAATTACCAATACATTTTATTCCATTTTTAGCATTGACAGATTATGTTTTCTATTACAGCTCCATTATTCTGAAAATTAAGATAAACTTTATAAACTTTATAAACTACGTAACGCACATGTGAAATTAATTATGTTCAAATACAAAATATTCTTCTTCTAAATCAATATAATCTAGTCCAAGTTCATCCTGTGAGTGATCTTCTTCATCTGACGAGTCCTGTTGGGGATCGCTATCTTCATTTTTATCAATAATTTTTATATTTGGTGGTTGCAACAGAGCCAAAACTTCTTCTGGTATGCTTTTTCTTTTCTTATTTTGCCGTTCTTTAACACAGAGACTAGACAAGAGGGGATCAGAACTATCCATGGCTCTGTTAAAAACGTCTGTAATGTTGTCTAATCGACTGCATTTTCTGGCATGGACCCTTCTATCGTTTTTGTGCAGCTTATTTCGGGATTCAGATGCACTCGACGATAGCAGCATCTATTATTTCGTGTCCATGTACCAGAACTTCTCATGTGCTATTTAAAATAATCGACGAAGACTTTTATTTTTAGTCTTTTAAATTTTTTATCTTCTTCGTATGTGGTGCATCTATTTCTTACCTCTTCAAAATGGACATTTTCAATTATAATATTTTCTACTGAGGGGTCATAAAGGTTCCCAATAGCCAAAAAAAGGCATGTATACGCTCTGCGTGCGTTTTATAGACTTTGTGAAACTGGAAGTTCGGCAGATATCCAAACTTTGAATATAACACTTTTAGCGCTAAATTATAACAAATATTCTAAAGCTGCCTTTACACTTGTCATTCATCTCTAGCAAAGCAAATAACTCTAAATGTTGGCTTATTTGATGTAATTTGACAGGTTCATTTCGATAAGAGAAGCTCTTTAGAGAAGTTTGACAACCGACTATTTAGAGATATATGTAAAGAGTAAAGGCAGCTTAAACAAAATATGAACACACTGTTTAGGCAAAAGTGCACACCCTAAATGTATTTGTAGAAATCTTGGAATATCCCTGATGTACTATAATATATAAAAACGAAAAGGGCGAGCCAACTTAATCTGTGCCGAAGTTTTTATACCCTTGCATATGCTGTTTTTGAAATCTCAGTTTAAGAACGCTTACATAAAAATCAAACATTTTACTAGCTTCAACCCATTTTCCGACAGATAAACATCTGATTTCGACCAAATTACGCGAATCTTTTTGAAAACATATCAAATTAACCATCGCCAAGTTTAAGAAAGATAAAATTTAAAACAAAAAAGTTTTTCTCACTTTCGACCGATCGGTCCTATGGCAGCCTTAACATATAGTCATCCGATTTAAACCAAATTTTGCAATTATTATATATTTGAAAGCATATAGAACTCGTAATCAGTGAGTTTAAGGATGCTAACATTTAAAACAAAACATATTTCTTACTACGAACCTTTTTCGACCGATCTGTCTTATGGCAACCATAAGATATAGTCACCCGATATCGATCAACTTTTTCAAATTAGTTTGAAAGCGTTTCATACTAAGAATCAGCGACCTTAAGAACGACTTACTTGAAAACAAAAAAGTTTTTTTCACTGAGACTCATTTTTCGACCGATCGGTCCTATGGCAGCTATAAGATATAGTCATCCGATCTTGATCAAAATTTGCAAATCTCTTTGAAAGCATAAAATAATTATAATGAACGAGTTTGAGGACGCTAACATTGAAAACAAAAAAGTTTTTCTCATTAAGACCTATTTTTCGACCGATTGGTCCTATGGCAGCTATAAGATATAGTCATCTGATCCGGTTGGTTTCGACATATTAACAGCGTGCAGTAAACAAAAATACTCTTTGCAAAGTTTCAGCTCGATAGCTTTAAACTGAGAGACTAGTTTGCGTAGAAACAGACGGACAGACAGACGGACAGACAGACCGACGTACGGACTAAGCTCAATCGACTCAGCTCGTCGCCCTGATCAAGAAAATATGTAGTTTATTGGGTCGGAAATGAAGGCAAGGAAGGATTTTAATTTGCATGCAAATCGGCCATACTTTGCAGATCGATCACGAACTTATATCTTATGAAATGAATAAAGTAAATGGTCATTTCCAAACTGACGTGACGTTACGATTGTTACAAAAAATGTTTTTAAAATATATTAAAATCTTGGATTTTTAAAAAGATTGTTCTATATTTGGGTAGCAATTAAGTAGCACTATAACTAGCAAAAACAATGACATCAATCGATCATAAGGAGTCAAAGATATAAGCAAACAGATATGCTGGTGTGACGTTACATAAAGCGGAAGTGGGTTTTGACATGTTTTAGAAAAATGCAAAATTCTGCGAATTGGGTAAAGTTTTTTGTATAAAAGTTTTTTTAGTATGATTTGAAATAATACAAGTTTATTTTCCAGGTTGTCTTATTCAAAAATGTTTGCCCAATATTTTTTTATTTGCATAAGTATCTGACGTGACGTTACATAACGTTACGTTACTTAAATTTCCTCATTTTATTTATATTGTTTTTGTTATAATATAAAGCAGAATCTTAAAGTTAATTGCTATCATATAGTTTCTTATGGTGTCTTATGCAATATTTTTTAACTCTTAGAAATATTTTAGAAACCAAAATTCAATGCAATCTAAAGGCATTTTTATGACAACAGAAGGTAGCCAAATGAGAAAAATGGCGCTTGCGCGACATTGCATTTGACAATCTCGAAATGGGTTATGAATATATTTAAAATTGGCTCATATTAGTTCATTTTGATTATTACCGCATGAAAAAATTATAAAAAATAATGTTTTTAAGTACTTTTCATTATTTGGTCTCGGTGGACTTTTCTGTGGAAATGACCATTTACTACATTTTACAGATAATAATAAGTACTATAACTTGACAAATCAAATTTTTAAAAAAAATTTTAAGTTTCTAGCATATAGAGTCCAGGGAATATGGTCAAATTAGCCATTGCCTGCATTTTCATGTCCAATTTACAGTTGATCCATTAGAGATATGGAATTTTTAAAGGCAGATTTGCGTTCAGCGTGAAAAATTGTCTAGAATCAATCATTCTTTAAGAATTTGAGGTCCTTTGCTGAGAATTAATCAATTTTGAAATATTGTCAAAATACTTATGGCCACCCGAATTTGAACATTTTGATTTATGTTTTCTAACCCAAGCAGCTGATTGTGTACTTCTAATGTTTAATTGAAAGCTTACTTTTACACCAGCATCCGATAAAAATTTCACAATTTTGGGATTTTTGGTAAAAAAGTTATTATGGTTTATTCAAGAACTTTTTTTTTGTCATAATACTTATTCCGCCGACTGTAAGTAAAGCGATGATATCGAAAAACTGAAAATTTAATAAATTGGAGTAGACAAAGTAATATGAACTTGTAATTTTTGAGGTTTTTTTTTATTATCAGAACATATATCAGAATAATTTATTTATTTATTTAGAGCAGGTGATAGAGATCATTGTAATTTTGACATAAGACCCGAAAACGATTGTGCTGGGCATAATCAGTTGTGCATCTAGGCAAGATTAAAGGTAAATAGTTTCCAGTTGGCCTAGAAGGAACGGAAAAGTTAAGGCGACCTAAGAGTTCGGTAGAGTCTACATCACCGATAATTAGCTTATGAAGAAAAGAAACGCATAGGACTGTTCTACGATTAGCTAACGAAGGAAGGTAAATAAGCAAGAGTTTGCTGCAGTACGATGGCAGACGAAGGTTAGGGTCCCAATTTAGTCCATGAAGAGCAAAAAGCAAGAATTTATATTGAAGACACCAGATGGACGAGCAGTATTCAAGTACAGGACGGACTAGAGCAGTGTACAGGAGCTTTGTGGTGTATGGATCATTAAATTCCTTTGACCATCGTTTAATGAATCCAAGTACACTATTCGCCCTATTAACAATAGAGAAGATATGAGGATTGAAACTCAATTTGGGGTCAAAAAGAAATTCAAAATCAACGACTGTAGATATTCGTTGCAGGGGTTCATTGCCAATCGTACAGGTAGCCAGCGAAGGTTTCCAACGATGGAAAGTCTTAAACATGCACTTGGAGCAATTAAGGTATAAATGATTAACCAAGCACCAAGACTGCAAGGAGTTTAAATCATCTTGCAATCTAATGGAATGTGTCGGGTCATTGAAAGATAAAATAAGTTTAACGTCATCGGCATACATAAGTATCTGAGAAGATGATAGTATTGTGGGACGCCGGACGTTACAGAGACGGGCTTTGAAGTTTTTAAGTAGGACGAAATCCAGAGCAGAAAAGAGGCGGGAAATCCTAACCGATCAAGCTTATAGAGGAGAAGATCATGGTTTACAGAGTCAAAAGCCTTACTAAAGTCGGTATAAATGACATCGGTTTGCTTTTTCCTAAGGAACCCATCATTAACCAATGAAGTAAATTCAAGCAAATTGGTCATAGTTGACCGACGCTTAATAAACCCATGCTGGAAAGGTGATAAAATCGATATGCAATAATGCTGCAAGGTGCAGGTTATAATCTCTTCAAATAATTTAGGAATAGCGGAGAGCTTAGCTATGCTTCTGTAATTGGAAATATCCGATTTTCCACCTTTTTTATGAAGAGGAATGATATAGGACTCTTTCCAAAGAGTTGGAAAGACTGAAGAATCGAGTGATAGATTGAAAATCTTAAGCAAAGGTTTGCATAAGGAACTACAGCACTCTTTGAGAACACAACTAGGAATGTTGTCAGGGCCAGGGGAGTATGAGGATTTTAGAGATTTCAAATGCGAAAGTAGGGAACACAAATCGAGTTAGAAGAAGAAATGGTATAAGGATAAGAAGTGTTAGTAAAGTGGATAGAGGAATAAGTTGATTGAAAGAAGTCTGCGAATAGGTCGACGGCGGCGGAATCATTGCTAGCCTTTTGGTCACCTACAAAAAAAGAAGAAGGTAAGGATGAAGATCTACGCTTAGAGTTCACAATGCTATAGAATTGTTTAGGGTCCTCTGCAAATTGAATTTTGCACCGGGCAAGATAATTCTTATAGCACTCAGAGATAAAAAGTGTAAAGTTGGATTTTGCTATTGAATATATAGAAAAATCAGAAGCCGAACCAGTTCGTTAATACTTTTTGAAGCATCTAGACTTAATATTTTTTTTAAATTAGAAAGTCTAGGACAGTAACAAGGAGGATTACGTGACGCGGGAGAAGCTACGCTATTAGGAACACAGATATCTAAGAGAGAATTAATGGATTCGTAGAAAAAGGCAAAAGCAAAGTCAAAATCAAGTCTGTTGCACAAATAAGTTGATTTAATAATGTAAAGTTTCCTTTACGAAAACAACGACGGGGTTTATTAGAGGTTGATGAAATAGATTCAGAAACTGAAAGAGAGATTTCAAGCGTAGGATGGTAAATATCTTCGGGCAGTGATAGAGGGGCGGACCTAGTGCCTGCAGCATTAGTACTATCAGCGACAAAGACAAGATCCAGCAATTTATTAAGATTGTTTGGAATTGAATTTATCTGAGACAAGAACATATCAATATATATTTAAACTTGGAAAAAAATCAACATTACAATTTAATATAGAGAAATGAATTAACTGAAAGCCAAAAGATTTGAGTGTACTTTCTTAGCTTAATTATTTGTCAGGTTAAACTAAAACAAGCTTTGCCTTCCGTGAATAAATGTTATTACCATTTGGTTAGTTATAAGCCAAGTAAATCCAAAATGAGTGTTTTTTTATGTAAATACTTTGACTTTTAATGCGGCTTCATTAGAAGGAAGCCAGGCTCCTTTTTTTTTGTGACAAATCTGAATCCATAAACGTTTTTTTGTTGCTTTTTGTGTTTTTAGGCAAATAAAATAAAATTGCATTTTTTATGATATTATATGCATACAGACAGACAGACACACACACAATGCTGAGGAGGGGCATTTATTATACCAGTTGTTCTTCTTTGCTTCATTAACGCTGTGCTTTATCAAAGCCATTCTTTAAATTTTCGACAGTCTTTATTAACACGCCGAATAAAAAAAAACAACAGAAACAACAAAAACCAGAAAGATTCGCTTGAAAATCATTGGGGTTCAGTTACAGGTAACGCGGCGCTGACTTTAAGCGTCATTTGCGTCATCTACCCCTCTCGCTCACTCCGTTCATCCCGTTTGCAATTTATTGGAACGAAGTTGACCTTGAATTTGGTTAAAAGTCTTTTAACTTTATTTTGTTGCTGCCGCGAAATGCGACTGCTGCCTTTTTTTTTTTGTTTTTAATGCCAACGTCTGCTGATGATTCTTGTTGTTACGGCTGATTACTTTAACGATGATGTCCATAAAATGTATCTCAAGCATGTACTTTTGGTTTTTATTTGGCAACTGTTGTGTGGGGCAGAAAAAAAAAACCGGAGAAATATATAATTGAAATTAATTTTCAATTGGGAAAGCAAAAGGGGGAATGCAAGCCGAAGAGCATTATGAAGTTAATTACACCAGGGAAAAAAATAATAAAATACAGCAACTGCCAGACGGTTAATTTTAGATTCATTTAATCCAAGAAAATTATAATATTAATCAAAAGCATTGAACAAAAAAAAAACTAGCAATCATTATCATTAGGCAGCATCTCTAAAGCATTTCAGTTGTAAATAGAAAAAAAAAAGTCAGCTTTAGCAACGTCTGTGTACATGCGGTTGGCTTTTTGACCTTGTCGTGCAATCTTAGTTTGTTTTTTTTTTTTTCTTTCTAAGCACAAATTCACTTGAACAAAAAACCGCACAAACTATAAAAAAAAGAACCAATTCCGAGTACTTCCTGCTTGATGCAGTCTGGTGGTGGGGGGGCCTCTAATGGCTTCTTCACTTCAATGATCCCTTTAAAAACTTATCTAAAAACACAACAAAAAATTAATCATACGCAGAGTGTGGCTCATAATGCATTTCCTTATATGTGTGCCATAATTCTAACTAATCGCAAAACAACAACAACAACAACAACAAAGTAGCAAAACAATTTCAAGGCCATTGGCACAGTTCAAGCGAGAAGAGCAACCAAGGGCAAACTCGTGCGAAATGCATATTGGAGGAACTCGAGCTGCTGCGATAAACCATGCAGCTGCCTTTGCTCTCTCTCTGTCCCTCTATCTTCTCACACTATCTGGGTTATAAATGTTTAGAATTTTTATTGCATTCTCTTTGAAACATTCTTTTGGGCTCAATAAATAATGCATTAATTAATTAATCAATTGTTGTGGTTCGACTTTTGGCCGTATTTGGTTGCGGTGCAAAGTTGATTGAACCCCCCAAAAAATACACGAAACTCATTTGAAATGTATAAACAGCCGCCACACCAACCAGACCAAACCAGACCAGCGACATATAAACAATTTATCAGATATAAATTGGTTAACAGGTAAAATAAACAAATTAAGCGCAGAGTTTAAATAAATGTTGGAAATGTTGTTTGTTTTGTGTGGTTTTATTGAAAGCAACAAAAAAAATGTGTGCGGTTTGACAGCCAAAAATTTCGAATTAAAGTTGAATAAGAACAAAAACGAAAGTTGAGACTTTGAAAATATTAACTTGGCATTACATTTTGGTTAAACTTCAAAGTTCTGGAATTTTATTAGACTGAGGAGACGAAATGGCAAATCTAAATTCGATATGTAAATAGAATTTGCAATACCCTTCATCCATTTTAACCATTGTGCAGATTCACTGAGGAGTGAAGAATATTGCATAATTACAGTCTAAGTAAATTCCCACTACCAAAGTTAATTAGTAGGGAAAGCATCTAAGCTGACTTAGACCTCAAAGTTGGATAAGAAATTTCTGTTAAAAAAGTGTCGAGTGAATGTTGTTACCACTCACGAGGCTTTGATGTGAAACATGATGCCAAATTTATGGGCTTAATATCCAAATCACAAGCTCTCTCAATGTATGAGTAGAAATACCAACCACAAGATCGCTTGAGCTGTGTTCTTTCTTTTTTTGTGTAAGTCTTGTTTATTATGGTGCTCCATAGATAAATGAAACCAACAGTCGCAAGGGAATAACAGGCAGAAATAATAATCTCAATCTTGAAATAGCGAAAAATATAAATAATTTAAAACCCTTTCTACCCCCCCCATGCATGGCATTGGGTCGAACGAGCGTCGCTAATGTTGCTTCTCTGCATGGCATTGCGTCGACCTAGCGTGCCTGGAGAGCCGTCAACGTATTGAGCGGACATCGCCTTGAAAAATACGTCAGTCGAGCGTCAAAGACAGTCACAAAATCGTCGACGGAACGTTGATACAGCGTGGGTCGGCCGTACTAGAGGGAAATGACGCCATTGTAAAATTTATGTCGAAATACAGCTTTCGCTCAACAACATATTCAAACGGCGACTAGCCGACTGAAGACAACGAGCCCTATTTCGACAGCAACCTGCCAGATCCTCAACAGAAACATCGATTCGAGGTCTTTGGGCAAGTGTGCCGCACATACACACACATACACACGCTGATGATGCATTTTGGCGCATTCACTCACACACACACACAAAATGCGATTCGACGCTTATGGAGAGACAGACACATGGAACAGCACACAGCTTGCGATCATCAAGGAAACTTCACTCCAACCATGACATGCTATGACAGCTGGCAACAGCAGCTAAGTTCTAGTTTTGACAAGGGAGTTTCTTCGACTAGCTGTGAAACAGTTAAGCCAATACACACACACATAAATACAAACGGCAGAGGGTGTTTTTTGCCTACCTACACCTGCCGGCCCAACCGGCCTTGCATGTCCACAATCGCAAAATGGGCCAATCATTCACCAATCCCGCCGATTTCACACTGCACGCAGCCGACTCAGCAACTATGTACAGCGTGGTCCATCTAGTGTTAATTTGAAGTATTCATAATTTGACTTTAAAAACGTCAAATGTCATTCGGAAAGCGAATAATATTTAGTTAAAACTTTGACATTTACGAAATGGGTCGCTTTTCGCTTGAAGAAGAAAGTTGGGGAAATATTAAAAACATATTTCCAAAGTGGTGAGAGAGTGAGAGAAAAAATTTTCCGAAAACTCAATTCGTGGATTAATTCGTGAAGCGAGTTCGTTAAACTGAAATGTGCGTGAACAACCATCGACGTCAACAATTGGACATTTCCCGCACTTCTTTGAAGTGAATTTAGCATTAAGATACAAAGTTCAATTGGTGACCATCCGAATCGTCTACAGTTCGCAAATTGGGATGGTGAATTTGACCGAAAAATCATTTTTTCGGACGGAGCACATTCCCACCTCGGTGGTTATGTTAATAAACAAAATAGTCGCATCTGGGGCACAGAAAATTCGCATATCGTCGTCGAGAAGCCAATGCACCCACCAAGTGCATGTAGCATGTAACGTGTAAATTTGATAGAGCTTATGATAGCTAACTTTTGGCAGAGCACGCGCTGGCTTTCTTCATTTTTCTCTGGTCGGCTGGGGTGGGTTCAGGAAATTTTACCAACAGGTTAGGAGCTCGTATGCTTGTCATAATTTTATAAAAATATTCGCGTGCTATAAGGGAAACAAGAGGAGGCTAGACGGGAGTAGGATAGTTAGGCTACAGTATAGGGACAGGATAGTATTGAAAAGTTCAGATGAATCCACAAGGCTTTGTTGGTTATGTTTTGACAAGGCTGTGAGAGCGCCCATGATCCATGAACCATGATCCTTTAGGGCCGAGAATAGATTAGAAACAGAAAAGGATAATTAAATATAATATAATTAATATCTATACCAATAACAATATAATTAAAATCTATACCACTAAAGAGTATTCATAACTGGTCTTAAACTTTGATTGAAGCAGGTTATGTACACCATGTTGTCGTAACCTCAATATATGTATCCGATGTCGTGCCGGCAGGGACCACTGTAGAGCGACGAAGGATCTATAACCTCAATAGACCCAATATGTCATAGGCATCCTATGGTAGAGGAATACGTCATCTAGGAGTGAGGTGGCCCATAAGCATCCTCAAGTGGTTGCGGGACAACTATGGCCCAATTAGGTTAGGCTTGATCTTTTCAAAAATGGAAGTACGACTCCTAGAGGTGTGGCCAGAGACTATGTCAACGTGCCAGAAATTATGTTTGGCGCATAAGCCCAAGCCAGGGGTCTGGTGGCTAACCTGCACCAGGGCAGAAATTCCCTGATCACAGGTTCAATCAGTCCTCGATTCCGGGAGCACCATGGGATGAGTTTCTATCAAGCACTACTCGCTATGGGGGGCGACATTAGTGTCTCATGGACGAGTTACTTATGGAATGTAATTCACTTTTCCTGCATGGATCTAATGGTGCCAACCTAGATTGGAAATTAAACATTCATAAGCCAGTGTCAGATATGAAAATTAACAATATTTACTCCAGATGGGATGAAATCATTGACGATATAAATGCTTAACACAAAACGTTTGGAATTTCTCCAATGCAAGGCCTGAACCAAAGTGAGGACGGAGTAGCCGACGGAGAAGGCTGTGTGTTGGGCAGAATTCTATGTGCGGAAAACTCGTTCACTTAACATGTACAATTATGCAAAAAGGGTTACCCAAACTACTCACAATTTGGTTTCTTGTATATTTATTGACAATAATTCCACAACTTTTTGTGCAATGCCACTAACAGATACACGCGTTCATATGTATGTATTAGCGTGGGCTTCTAGGACTAGAACTACTTTGTTGACCGATCATTTCTATTGCAGCTATATGCTTAAATCATTCGATTCGAATCAAACTTGACAGAATTGTGTCCTAGCTTATAATGCAGTTCAGTAACAAATTTGGGAGCGATAGCATTGAAAACAAAAAAGTTTTTCCCACTAAAAGTTTTATTCAGACCAATCTTTTGTATGGAAACTATACTATATAGTTGACCGATTTTCATCAAACTTAATAGAATTATGTGAAAGCGAGGTTTGGGAAAGATTGCATTGAAAACCAACAAGTTTTTCTCACTGAAACTACTTTTCCACCGATGCTATAGTCATCGGATACGGCCGGCTCCGACACCTTGATGAAGTTATCTTTAAAACTGACGGATGAGATAGCAAAGAAACAGAGGGACATAACATTATATATTTCTTAACCTCTGTTTAGAGTTAGATAGTTTCATACAAAAATTTCTTAAAATGGCAAATAAGTTGTTTTCTTTCCGTCTCCCAGTCAACCCCAGTCGTAATGATGACAGATCTCATAAATACCCTGTCAATGCATTAAAAAGTATAAATAATAATTTTTCTATTTAATGCGGGAAATTCTTTGTACCATGAACATTCCACTCAAGGTTTCCCAGGTTAATCTCATGGCTGCCTTTCGCCTGTCTGCTTAATGCAATTTAATGTGCAATTATTTTACTTAAACTGAACGTTGACATAGCAATGCGTAAAATTATTTTACCATAAGACGCCCTTAAGGCCATTCAAAGAGGGTGGGGGGTGGGGTTTTTGCTTGCCAACCACTTGACAGAAAAACCGAAACACATTTTCCCCCAGCTCGTATTTGCCAGGCCTTTTTGCCTCGTGCCTTGTTATATCAGACTACGACGACGACGACGACGACCCACATTGATTTACATATTTGTGTACACTTCAGCTCACACACTCGAACCAAATCCGGGGGAATAGACTTTCGCTTGCTCCTGGGCAAATTGTTTGCTTTGGCTAAACGCACATAACTAGCAAATATTTGGCCTGGCCGCTGCTGCTGCTTGATATGAGTCAGCCCAAAAAGTGGGGGAGCAAATGGCCCAGCTGCCCTACCCCCCCCCCCCCACCTGAATCCAAAGAGTGTTTAAATTAAATTTCGATGATGTGTGATGTTGAGAGCAAAGATGAACTTGTGTTGGCAAGTACCACAAACCGGTTATGAGCCAAGTTAAGTAAGTACGATCGCATCTAATATCAAGTTCAAGGTTGCAAACACACAGACAGACACGAACAGAAAACGGGTAAAACTTGCATCGTTTTAACGCTGCACTAATAAAACAACAAATTCAAATTAATTCAAAGGGCGAGCGGCAAATGTAATTATAAATAAAACAATAAACTATGAGAAGCAGTTACAATTTTTTCCATGGAAAATGGTTCTCACGAATGCGCCCACACACACACACACTGTAGATGCATTTCGCCACACGAAAGCCAAGCCCTGGAACCGATTTCAATGACTAATCCGCAGAATGCAATTGGAAGCTGCGCAGATTCTATGTGTGTGTGTGTGTCGTGGCTCACAGGATGACTCAACTTGCAACAATAGAAATTAACACCGTGTGTGGGTTTCACATTACTCATACGCACCATGCGCCATCAGTCTCCGGGCGAGTTCCTGCGAATTGGCAAAGTTCATACTAAACTATGTGTATGGAGTTTCAATTTTGCAGCAAAACAGAAGTTTGTACACCAAAAGACAAAACCAAAATGAATTATTTTCAACAAAGGTAATCAAATATCCCTTACAACTAACTGCCAACAGATGGAAAATCGTAAAATGAAATTGAAATTGAATATTTCAACATTTGTTTATGGCAGCTCAACTCAACAATTCGTCAAGTAAATATTTACGCATAGCATTTAACAATTGCAAAAGATACTCTGCATTTTGACAGTTAATTTTTAGAATTGATTCATAACACGATCGATAACACAGTGACACATTTTTGAACTCAAAAAAGTTGATAGCGTCGAGACCAAAATATTCTGAAAGGGTATGATGGTAGTATAAAAACAGTCTGATTAGCTGCCGTTTCCTTTTTATTGCACTTTGGACTTTTCAGTTTCAAAGCAGGACTAACGATTCCATATCTCGTAAACTATTTTAAAATTTGCTTTTATATCTTTGGCAAAGTTGTTGCTCTTGGCTTGGCCTACAAAACATTTCTTTGCAGCAAATGCAAAATATTATATCTTCATACTCAAAATTACTAAAGTGGCTCAAAAAAGCCAAGTTTTGACCACTTTTTTTCAGTTTTTCAACTTCATTTTGAAACCCGTTTCAGATTTGGCCAAGTAATTCAGCACAAAGTTGTAGCTTAGACCAAAATAAACAAACCATAAGAACGAACCAACTTCATAAAGTTACTCTTTCATATAGTTATAGGCCCACAAGCACGTACAACTGTCATAAAAACTCAAAAAAACTAACATTTTCGGAAAAAAAGTAAAAAAACCAAATTTTTTTTTTTACAGTTTTTAAGTAATGTTTTCTTACTATTTTCTTGATTTAATACAAAACAATAGAAATTTTTGACTGTCTAAATGTACCAAAAATGGCCATTTTTCGAGTTTTGGTTCCAAAGGACCAATCCAATGAAGTTGATATCTTCCAATCGTTTGTTTATTTAAGTCCAAGCTATGTTTTTGTCCTGCATGGTCTAGTCAAATTCGTTACAGTTCTCAAGACAAAGATGAACAAGAAAGAAAGTCGGTCAAGCCCGACTGTAACATACTGTACCCTTAACGTCGCAGCTCGCATTTGCTCACGAGTTATACGCGCTCATCTCTAAGTTTCACTCTCTCTCTCACTCTCTCTCTCTCTCTCTCTCTCACTAAGATTGCGGTTCAATAGAATGCTGCGGTGATGGGTGGGGGGGTGGGGGGTGTTTACTGGCCGTTTTTTTGCTCATTACTTGAGTATCGTTCATCCGATCTTTATCATTCCTTCAGCAAATCGATAAATAATTTTGTTTTCAAGGTATCTCTAGAAGAAACGAACGATCAATCTTCAAAACTGTAGGAGATATGACGTTTTTTCCAAATTGCAGGGGCGGGAGGGGGCGCGGCAAAAATTGAAAATAAACTTGATCTGCCTGCAAGTATAAGAAATATATGCCCCATACATGTCAAACCTCTATCTCTTACCATCTCTGAGATCTCTTCGTTCATACGGACGGACGGACGGACGGACGGACGGACAGACGG
The DNA here is from genome assembly GCA_037044535.1 of Lordiphosa magnipectinata. Lineage (NCBI taxonomy): Eukaryota > Metazoa > Arthropoda > Insecta > Diptera > Drosophilidae > Lordiphosa > Lordiphosa magnipectinata. Next base: position 101,334 of record JBAMBO010003005.1, read on the forward strand.
ACAGACGGACATGGCTATATCGACTCGGCTGTTGATGCTGATCAAGAATATATATACTTTATAGGGTCGGAAATGATTCCTTCTCCCTGTTACATACTTTTGCACAAACTTAATATACTCTATGCACCTTCGGTACAGAGTATTAAAAGGGCTTACTATTTTTTCGCAGCATTTGACAGAGTTCCCAGACAATCACTATTCTACTAGCTGCATCAAATGGCAATGTCTACAAAAACTGTTAATTTTATTGAGAGAATATATGAAAGCACGAAAAGCGCCATTTGGACAGGAGAAGAAGTGTTTTGATACTTTTGAAACTCATACAGGTGTCAAGCAAGGATGTTTACTCTCCCACCTGCTGTTTGCCTTATACCTTAACGATATGCACGAAGATTTAGATGGTGGTCTTTTTATAGAAGATACGAATATGCGACTCCGACTACGATGCCGATGATATTGTGATACTAGCCGACCATATAAACACATTGCAGACCATGATACATAACTTGGAAGTATATTGCAATAAGTGGGCAATGGAAGTCAATTTGGCAAAATCAGAAATAATGATATTTAAGAAAGGAGGAAGACAAGCTGCAGCGGAAAAATGGATTTATAGATCTGAGGCGATAAGAACAGTGGCAGAGTATAAATATCTTTGTGTATCTTAACCTCCCTCTATGTCGTTTGGAACTCACATTTGACGAAGAACATCAGAGGCAAAAGTAGCATTGAATTCAACTTGAAGAACATTTATGAATAAGCCAGATATTTTATTGACAAGCAAGTGGAACCGATTCCAGGCAACAGCTAGAGGTATACAGTCCTATGCAGCACAAGTTTTCGTATCATGGCTTAAAATTATGAATGAATAAATGAATAAAACTGCTATAAATATGAGATATTAACAAATTCGTATGGTATTTTTGCCCATAACAACAATGGTGCCCTCATCCTGCACCTCCTTCAGGGCATCCTCGAACTGCTCACGTGTTATCATAAACTGGGAATCCTCTTTGATCTCCTTGAACAGCTTCTCATGGGGCACGGTGGGCACTTTTGCCTTTCTTCTTCAGATTCTCTTTGATGGCCGCTACCAAATCGGCGCGCTTCTTGCGAGCGGCCGTGGACAATCCAGTGGTCAAGATGCCCACATCAATCTTGCCCGATAATGGATCCGTAGCCGATTGCTTGAGCCTGCACAACCTTCAATTCAACATTGCCGCTTAGACGCACCTTGGCATGAGCCTCAGACAAACGAATCAGGCTCTCCAACTGACGGGGATAGGCAGAGATTTGACTACGACCAGCGCCTACCTTGCGCATATCCACATAGGCCTGTATCAGCCGCTGCTGGGCCTCATCCGATAACGAGGGCGACAATTGCTCGCGGGCATAGGCTATGTAATCACGCAAAACACTCATATCAAACATGGTATCCTCCTCCTCATGTCGCTTCACATAGTACAGCAACACCAAATGGCTGTCCTGCGGATCCAGCACCAGAAAGATCAAATCAAAACGGGAGAGTAGAGTATGCGGCAACTGAACATTGTCGATGATGTTCTTGCGTTTGTTCCACTGCGACTCGGCGGGATTGGCAGCGGCCAGTATGGAAGTGCGGGCAATTAGCTGACAAATGATAACCGCCTTGGCTATGCTCAGCGTTTGCTGCTCCATCACCTCGTGCAGGACACTGCGTGTGGAATCGTTCATCTTGTCAAACTCATCAATGCAACAGACACCATTGTCTGCCAGCACCAAGGGACCCGTTTGCAAACCAAATGGCGTGTCTCGGGATCCCTTCTATATTGCGAGCGCGGCACCAAATTGTAAACATACTGCAACATCTGAGACTTGGACGTACCTGGATCACCACAGCAAATGGATCTCTGACCTGAAGTTCTGACGGCCCAGAGTCGAGTGCTTCTTTTTGGTGCCCCCAAACAGCTGGAGTAGAATGCCTTTTCTGATGTCATCATTCTTATAGATGGAGGGAGCAAATCCGGCTTCTGGGAAAGCAATTGCAGTTTGTGGCGAAACAAATGCACTTCAGCGGCAGTTCATACAAAGAATCCTCAAGATAGCAGAGACTACGACCAATTATGCACTTTGTCTGGAAACGGGAGCAGAAGAAGGATAAAGTACCAGGGAATCAAACCGGAACCTGAACCGGAACCGTATACCGAAAAAAAACCGACTAAAACTCGGAACCAAAATCGGGACCGGAACCCATATTTTTAATTTTTTGTATACCGGTTTTCGAGAACCGATATACTTGGAACCGAAAAGACCGAAATGAACCGAAACATTGTACCGGTACAGTTACGGTTCTGGGTGCAAAAAGAAGACTGCAAAGCTGGCACGGTTTAGGGGGACTTTGACACAATTTATTTAAATCGTAAGCTTTCAAAAATAGAGTCTAGTTTAGCAAAACTTTTGAATTGTGAAATAGAAAAACGCGAGACGTCTTTTTAAAAATATTGCATTCTATATTCTTAGACCCTCATTGAACAGAAAAGTGTTTGTGTTCTCTGTTCAAGTGAAACTGAATAAGGACAGCAGCTCTGGCTCAAATCCATTAGCTGAAAGTTTAGGCTAATTCGATTCATACATGTATGGAAAGAAACAGGAAAATACAAATAGTTCAGTATTTTCACAAAACAGTTCAATGACATGAATCATTATTCATTATCAAGTCTGTAAACCGATCCTGAACTGAATCCCACAGAGCCGGGTTCGGGTTTTTTAGGTCAATCGAACCGGACCTTCAAAAACTATTAAGTACCTTGAAAACCTGAACCCGAGCCGGAAGTCTTCTATTTGGAAAAACTTTCGGTTCAGAAAATTATTAAAGTCGAATTTTTTAAGTTCTTTATAATACGACTGGAAATAATCATTGTTTAGTACTCAGATCAGTTTTGTAAGTCATATCCAAACTGGGAATATTCCGACAATGAGAAGGGAAATAAAGTTATAGTCTAGTTGTAACATGACAATTCAAACTTTTGGAAGGGGATGTATGATTGATAGCCTTCCCCTTAGTCAATAGCTTTTTATAGATATATAAAATAGTAAGTTAAATGTGTTCTCTTCAACAAAAATAAGGCCAAGAAGGTTTTCATTTTAACCGATTTGCTGAAATTCATAGAAAATAAAGGCAAAAATGTCTCAAATATTTCAAATGTTATGAACCAAGGTTCGATCCAAAACATCAGGTTTGATAAGTTAAGGAACTGGTCATCAAACCGAACCTTATGCTTCACGATTGGCTGACTTTTAAAGGTTTGCAGCCTTGTTAATTTTCCTGAGCTTAAAATGATTACAAAACAAAGAAGATGAAATTATTGACCATCCATCCATTGGGTGCTCCGAAAACTTGACAAAGTTTCTACAATTGTATTTATGTATGTCTTAGAAAAGGACAAATAAGCGTAGAACGCTTGTTTACCGCCGCGGTGTAGTTATTATGTCTTCGCTATGAAATCGGATGGACGCAAAAATAAGGAACCGAATACATAAGTTTCGGTACGTACCAGAACCGGAACCGGAACCGAAAATCGATTCGGTTTGATTCCCTGTAAAGTACATTCACAGGGTAATATTTGAATACGACGCTTGCCGACTACCCCAGATATGTACTAACCAAACACGTAATACGAAAACAAGTTTTTTGGTTTGACGAAATAAAAAATCTATTACAAAGCTGCGAACTTTCTCAAGAAATTGCAATATATGTATTAAACTCCTCATGGCGCTAAGTAAAAAGGACCCCATATCCCATATCCAGAGTGAAACATCAAGCGAATCTCGCTTCTATAAGTACTTTGACTACATGAGAGGTAGAACATACAGTAACAATTCATATACAGGGTGGTCCATTTAAAAATTGGAATTTAATTTTGCTTTAAAAAAAAAGATGACTTTTCGGTCAAATTCACCATCTTCGGCCAAACGATCTTTCGCCCAATTTGCTAACTGTAGACGATTCGGTTGGTCAATTGGCTTTAGCTGCTGCACCAATTGAACTTTGTATGGCTTCATGGCAAGGTCTTTATGCAAAATTCGCATCAAAGAAGTGTGTAAAATGTTCAATTGTTAACGTCGATGGTTGTTCACGCACATTTTCAGCAACCGCAGCAATGTTTTCGATCGAGCGCACTGGACGAGTACGTACACGGGTTGGTTTATCCACCAACATTCCAGTTTCAAGAACTCGCTTCACTTATTGATCCACAAATTGAGTTTTTCAGACCTAGAGCCAGCCAACTCACACTAATTAAACATTAGAAAGGTCGCCAAATAAATTACAAATCTATATAAGAGACGGCACGCTCTCTTTTTTGTAAACGAAACTAACAAAAGTTTCAAGAAACAACGCAAAAAACGCTTCGCATTTCAAAACTAACGGGAACTTCTAAGTTCGTTCAAAAGTTCAAGCTTTTGCACTTAGAAAGTTCAGCCCTAAGCTTAAGCATTACCACCAGAAAGTTGAAAGCACTCATTGCTTGTCTATTTTGGCTTTCATTGCTTTTAGCAGTTCCCAACTGATCTAAGCAATGATTGTATGGAGAGGCAGTTGGCAATCATGCTTTCTTCAGCGAAAAGCCTACTGAAGAGCCGTTAGGGATAACGATGAAACAGTTCTGTATAGGCAAGTAGCTCTTTTTGATGGTTCAATGCATAAGTTGTTTACAGTTGTGAACAAACGTAACTTTTTCAGACCTAGAGCCAGTTCAGTCAAATTATGAATAGTTCAAATTCCAAACACTAGATGGACCACCCTGTATTTTACTAGATTAACTCAGAACTTAAAGAACTCTTTTCTCTGGGATAAGCCCTTAAGAATTTTAGAAGAGTTTCTATACAAAATCTATTATTTTGAGTCAAGGCTGCCCAGAATAAGCTTACGGCCGCGTGGACCACTTATACAAAAGTAGAAAATATATCTCAAGCAAAAACAAGCACAAGAAATAGAAAGAGAAACCCGATTTTTGTATGAGTGTGTGTATGCTACTGCTGTCTGATGCGCATGCAGCCAACAACAAAGCCTTCTCTTGAAGAGAATGAGAAGAGAGAGCACATTTAAAGTTGTTGTTGCTCCAAATGCTTTGCGTGACTGGCCGAAGCGCCGGCAACAATAAAACCTGAGAGAGGAGAGCCCGCATATGAATTTGTTGTTGCTCTATGTAGTCTTATGGTACGCGTGGGCCGTATACGCGGCAGTTTTTCCTTTAAGCACCCATGTTTTGAGTTATGCCAGTTTTGAAGTCAATAAGCAATAAGCAACACTTTTGCAGAGGTAGAAACTAGGCATGAAGCAGTGTTTGCCAGTTTCTCTACCTCACCTGTTTGGCTGGGTTCTGTTATTGTCATTAATTTTCAATTCATTAGCCAAACAGCTTTAAATTTAATTTAAAAAAGCTTAAAATGTAAATGTTTAAAAAAAATACAAAAATGCAACAAAAAATTGCAGTTAATGCACACATACAAACACACCTACAAACACACACACTCCCACAGAACAAAGAGACTAAAAAGCCAATTGTATTTAAACAGAGCGAAATTCTGTCGCTCTGTCGCTCGCTCGCTCTCTCTCTCTCTCTCTCTCTGGCTTGGATATTACAAAAACAAAATACGTTTTTCACATTGCAGTGGAAAAATGTGTTGCCTCGCTTCTCGCTTTGGTTTGCCTTTGGTTTACTTCGGTTGGGGTTTTGGTTACACACAAGCCGGGTGTGTGTGTGTGTGTGTGTGTGTGTGTGTGTGTGTGTATGGGTGACCATGAAATATTCCACACAACCCAGAGCTACGGGTCTCTGGACCTGCGACGCAGATTGACGCTTCATTACAGCGTTATGTAATGGATTTGTTGAGCTCAAAGTGACAAAGGGTAGTTTGCGACTGAGAGAGAGAGAGATAAAGAGAGAGATAATTTCACGTTGGATTTCTGCCGCTGCCATTGATGGCCTTTCATGCAATGAGTGCATGTGAGATCATTCTACATTCTGTATACGCCCCGTGGAACTCATCATCGGTTGTCATTGCCAAACGTAAACTGCAATTATTTCACATGACAAGGCTTTAACTGTCTAAAGTTTCCGCCCAAAAAAAAAAACGAGGGGCTAATTCTATGAACGAAAATCCGCCATCCAAGCCAGAGTTTGCCCACATTATTAACAACTGAACGTGCGAGAAATTTGCATAATCAAATATGTATGTTTCACCTTCGCCAAAGAACTTGCCAGAGATTAAGAGAGAGAGAGAGAGAGACCCTCTGAAATGTTTTCCAGCTTGTCGCTGGCCTTGATCGTGTTTATTTCGGCAGTTAAACTAAACAAAATACATAAAAATAAATAAAACCAACCAGCAGAAGAATTCTTTTTGGTCGCTTGGCATTGGCCAGATCCATAAATGGAGGAGCTGCAGATGGTGTTGCCCCCAAAATGGTGCATAAGTAATTTGTGGCTGTAAATCACCTTTTTTTCAGAATGCTTGACAAATTCTAATGTTAATGTGAAACACAGCATAGAATGTTACAAGGTCTTGGGTGTTGGAGTTGGCCAAAAGAGCTCAAGATTACATTTGAGAGCTAAATAACCAGATTTGTGGGGCGGCAAAAACTGTAAATTTATTTTTAGAATTTTCTTTTTAAAGTCCACTTGCAGGAAAATTCATAACTTGATTAAATAAAGACTAAAATTTGGAAACTTTACAGTTTCTTAATGTCAACAAATGTAACTAAATATAAGTTAATCAAACTTGGTAATTATATTGAATATTCTAAAAGATGTTCTGAGTCAAAGTAAAAATAATTTTTGAGGTATTTTTTACAAATTTTGAACTTTAAAATCTTGGAAAAATTAGAAATAAAATTGGGGGTAGCTGGCAACGCCCTTGCCTTTTATACTCAGTATCAAAGGTACACAGAGTATATTAAGTTTGTGCAAAAGTATGTAGCAGGGTATAGCAGGGTATAAACAGTATATGTATATATTCCTGATCAGCATCAACAGTCGTGTCGATTTAGCCTTTTAAGTCTGTTTGTCTGTATGAACGCGTCGATCTCAGAGACTATAATAGATATGTAGGTGTATGCCTTACCCAGATCAAGTTTATTTCAGATTTGGAAAATTCCCCCTCCTCTCTTTAACTACGAAAAACTGTTAGAGATCCAATTTTTAAGTTTGAACCTTGAATAATCAAAGCCATGGGAACAATATTACTTGGTGCAATGTATTTTGCAGACGGGGCACTCGACTGCAGCAGTCTTACTTGTTTTATTTACGGGGAGTCAAACCGAATCGTATTTCGGTTCCGGTTCCAGTTCTGGTACGTACCGAAACTTGTGTTTCGGTAAAAGGTTCTGTTTTGGTTCTAATAATATTTCGGTATTCGGTTTCGTACCGTTACCTGCTTTCTTATTTCGGTATACCGGTATGAACCGGTAAAATATGAAAAAAGTGCGGTCATTGGTTATGCATTCATTTGATATCTTAGCAAAGACTTAATAAAAGCTATACGCTTACTTGCCCTTCTCAAAGGCCACACAATTGTGGAAACTTTGTAAAGTTTTCTTTATTTTTATAAACGAGAGTTTTTCAGGTTTTCGGGTTTCACTATTTAAACACGGTTTTCTATTTAGTAGTAGTGTCCTGCTCCAAAAGTATTTGTGCCGCTTTCCTCATTAAGTTTTAAGTTGAACAGAAATGGATAACAAAAGTATTTTTTAGTTTCGAGGTTAGCATTAGCATGACATTATAATGTGGGCCTAAGAACAAAGGATTCAATATTTTTTAAAAGACTGGTCTTGTGTTTTTCTATTTTACAATACAAAAGTTTTGAAAGACCAGACTCCTTTTTGTTGGAAATTGCTTAAAAGTCCCCTAAAACTAAGTGTCAGCTTTGAAGTCTAGTCGTTGCACTCAGAACCGAAACTGTACCGGTACAATGCTTAGGTTCTTTTCGGTCTTTTAGGTTCCAAAAATATCGGTACTCGTATACCGGTACACAATCTATTTCAAATATTGGTTCCAGTTCCGGTTTTGGTTCTGAGTTTTAATCGGTTCTTTTCGGTATACGATTCCGGTTTTGGTTCCGGTTTGATTCCCTGTTTATTTATCAAATTCATTGCCTGTGTTCATTCATATGTGTCAGTGGAACTAGGATATAAGTTAATAAGCATTATATTTTCTAGGAGCTGTTCATCTATACCACCTCTTAGATCAGAAAGATCAAACTTAAGTATTGAAAAGGCTCGTTCAACTGATAACTAAGTTGCTTAAATAGCAAGTATAGTTAAGGCCATATTAGTCCTCGTTTTTTGAACTGTCAAAAATCTTAAAACATTTTTCGATGTATGTTCTTTCGTATAATTTTTGAAGGAATCTATAACATCATTTGCAAATTTGATATTTGTTTAATGTTTTCTATTTCTCTCATAAACTTCAATATGAATTTTGAAAACTCTCATTAAGAATTTTGTTTTGGAGCTTCAGCATGTCTGTCATTTCAGAAGTTACCAAAGTTGAAAATCTCGAATCTAAGAAAACTGCAGCTAATATTGGTACTGAGCTCACGATAGAAGAACAAGACACTTACATAGCAACCAATAATTTTTGCTAAAGATTTGAGAACAATTGCTCGACATGAAAGCCAAGCGTAATCAAAATTACTTGGTAGTAATTGTGAATCCCGCAGTTTTAAAGAAGTTTTATAAATTGACTGATGCAAAATGCATATAAAAAACTACTTAATTTTGTGAACCGAACCTGATTTTATGAACAAATGGGTTCAGGATCGTGGAGTCACAACTATTAGGGGTCCACTTCGTTGAACCCAAAAAACCCCAAAAAACCGATTTGGTTCCGTACCGGTAAGCAGCCTTGGCATTTAGAGCCTGGACCCAGTAAGCATATTTTATTCCTTTTTTTTCTTTCTTCAGGACTTTCCTTTTCCAAAATTCCAATACAAATCAGAAACCTAGCTAAGATTAAGATTAAAACGATTTAAAAATAAAATCAAATAAAAACGAAAAGCAACCCAAAATAAAACCCATTTTACGGCTTATATGAATAAATCTTTAAATTATCCCCAAGCACAAAATTGTACTCCCAACTCTTTTGTTTGAGCCATCAAGCCAATCCCAATCACTTAATTCATTTGTACATTTTATTTATTGCATTCAATTTAATATACCCAAAGCAATTTTATGGCTACATATCTTGGCATTTTATGGCTGGACAAAAAAAAAAGAAACCAAAACAAACAAGAATTGGTTTCATTTTCATTTTCATTTGCTGGCTGACAGCTGCTGGTTGAGTTGAGTTGCGTTGCGTTGAGTTCTCTTCGCATTTCGTTTACCAGTTTTGGCGTTTTCAAGTACAAACCACAAGACGAATTTGGTCATTTAAAATTGCGGACGGATGGCTGGATGTTTGGTCTGCTTTGGTGGCTGCTGCTGTTTACAATTGTTGTCATTGTCAACGTGTTTTCTGGTCTTCTTGGCGGGGCGTTACCATCGGCAGCAGCAACAACCGCAGCTTTGTCTTCGACCCATTTAACGGGCCAGTGCACAAGAGGCTCTCCTCTTGGCGATTGGGAACGTGGGAGTTTTGTGGCTTAAAGCCAACAGCTGCTTCAAGTACACTTGCAATGCTAAGCCATCGATTAGAACCTGGTTAACTAATCGTCAATGATTTATGTGGATTTTGTAATGACATGCAATCTGTGCTGTCATTCATTCATTTATGTATGCAAATTCCATCTCAAGTGTGAATTGTTCTACCTTTTTGTCTAAATGGCAATTGAGAATAACAATTAGGCACGATTCGAATCACAAATGACCAAAACTAAAACCAAAACCAAACAGCATCACTTCAACTGGTTAATTTTCCACTTGGCTTACGATGGTACAAAATTTGCAAGAAATGTGCTGCTGTTGCTGCTGTGTTGGCGGCCATTTTCTATAATTTATGTCAATCATTTGTTGTTAATGTTGTTTGCCGTTTTTGCATTTGCATAAATTCATTTAAATGTGTGTGTGTGTGTCTGTGTGTGTTTGTTTGTGCTGGCCATTTGTTTGCCTTGGTATAATTTAACATTAACCCCAACGCTAATGGTGCTCAATTTTTGTGATATTCTGATTCTGATTCTGATTCTGGTGGCTGAACAACACAGAGAAGAGCTTATCAGCTGGTGTCATCGTCATTAGGTGGCTAAAAGTATAAATATAAATATGTACAAGCAATATATCTTTCGAATGGGCCAGCTAAAGTAATATATATAAAAAAAAAGAAACATTAAATTTTAATCAGTGATTTAAAACATTTTGAAAATGGGACTATACTTTCTTGTTCAGCAACAACATTCGAGTTGATATTAAAATGCCTTCTTTTCGTATAAGCAGGCAAATCTCAGGGGTCTTATTAGCTAGAGGCTCGAAATGTTTGCTTACGTACACAATTTCATTTCGGGTTTAGGTTCACAAAAATAAGTCACAAAAACATTTTCCAAACATAATGTAATTAACATATATTTTCTCTTCGATTAGATCAGAAATCTTTAAAATAAAGAAAGCGAAGTCCAAGCATCCAAAAACCAATCCTTATTCCACTTATTATTTCACTTAGCTATGCACGCATCAAAGACAGAACAAAATGAAGCACAACAGAAGCAGTGATCTTTCTGACAATAACCCATAAACAGGACACTGTTCGAAGAGCAAAATCAACGGTAAGACAAATGTGCTCTATTTATTAATGTGGTGTGGCGAGAGCGGAAAGGGAGGACGCCTGCAATGAGAAAGAAAACATGTGAAGGTGGTTGACGGAAACAACAAAAAATCTATAGTTATAAATTGATTTGCTGCATTCGTCAATTTCTTTTTATATTATGTCAGACAAGTATGACATTAAAAATTTCCTTGAATTAAAAAAGACAAGTAAGAGTGCTGCAGTCGAGTGCCCCGACTGCAAAATACCCTGTATTAAGTAATGATGTTCCTATCAAGGCTGCAAACCGGTCGGGAACCGAACCCTTGAGAACCGATTCGGTTCTGGTTATTTGGGGTTCGCGAACCGGACCATTAACCAGGCGCACTATGTTTTTGACTCCTCGAACCTGAACCCGAACCGCACCACTTTATCGAAAAATTAGGTTCGGTTCACCAATTTAATTATTTTATTCAACGATAAATCCAGGGAAATATTGGAAATCTCTGGAGATTTTACTATAAACGATTGCATTTCTAACTAAGCGTGAATGATCTTTGATGTAAAGTGACAAGATAAAGTATGCTGATGATGATTGATTATACGGAAAGAAACCGTTTGACCATATGATGAATCAACTTGGCTTCGAATGGACGGTATAGATCACAATTACTACCAAGTGATTTATATTGCAATTGTTGAGCAATATATTGAGCAATTGTTCTAAAATCTTCAGCAAATCATTGTTAACTACTATCTAAGTGCCCTGACCAACATTCTTCTACTATGAGTTCAGTACCAGTATTGGCTGCAGTGTTCTGAGACCCGAGATTTCATACACTGCTCGCCACTTGAATAGGACACCCTGTATGCTCTCTTTAAAACTGCTCGTAACTCGAAAACGAAATGGTAGAAAAACGGTATTTTTTGCATATTATCTTTGTGCAAGCATTCTTCGCTCTTTCTGGTATATTCCAAGTTTTGGAATAGAACCGTTATAAAGTTGTTTGCACTTTATGTGAGCATTCGCCAAAATTCAATGCAATTTTTGCGCCACTTGAATAGAACCTGCATTTTATTTGGTCGTGATACCCGTTGACACGTGCACACAAATTTTGGTTTACTTAAACTTTTTGCTTTAATTGAAGTGTATATAAAATTAAAAACAAGAAAGAAAGTCGGTCAAGCCCGACTATAACATACTCTGTACCCTTAACGTCTCAGCTCGCATTTTCTCACGAGTTATACGCGCTCATCTCTAAGTTTCACTCTCTCTCTCTCTCTCTCACTAAGATTGCCGTTCAATAGAATGCTGTGGTGATGGGTGGGGTGGTGCTGGGTGTTTACTGGCCGTTTTTTGCTCATAACTTGAGTATCGTTCATCCGATCTTTATCATTCCTTCAGCAAATCGATAAATAATTTTGTTTACAAGGTATCTCTAGAGGGTACAAACGATCTATCTTCAAAACTGTAGGAGATATGACGTTTTTTCCAAATTGCGGGGGCGGGAGTGGGCGTGGCGAAAATTGAAAATAAACTTGATCTGCCTGCAAGTATAAGAAATATATGTCCCATACATGTCAAACCTCTATCTCTTACCATCTCTGAGATCTCTTCGTTCATACGGACAGACAGACGGACATGGCTATATCGACTCGGCTGTTGATGCTGATCAAGAATATATATACTTTATAGGGTCGGAAACGATTCCTTCTCCCTGTTACATACTTTTGCACAAACTTAATATACTCTATGTACCTTCGGTACAGAGTATACAAATTAAAATGGGGCGTGGCACTTCATTATCTGAGTCGGAGAAAGGAAAAATCCAAGCTTACAAGGATTCTGGCCTTTCTATTGGCAAAATAGCAAAAAAAATCGACAGGAGCCGTCACGCCATAACAAATTTTTTAAATAATGAGGCTAATTGTGGTAAAAACATGAAGGGCCGCACCCACAGTGTGCTTACCATCGCAGACAAGCGACTTATATTAAGAGAAGCTTCCAACTCGCACGACTCTTTGGCCAAGATAAGGGAAAAATGCAACGTTAAAGCAAGTTTGACAACCATGCGTCGTGTTATGAATAATGCTACACACCTGAAGAGACTAAAAATCAAGAAGAAGCCACCTCTTAACCCGGCTCGGAAGTTACAACGCCTTGATTTCGCGCGCGCACATGTCACCTGGACTTCGGAGTGGCAACGTGTTGTCTTTTCGGACGCAAAAAAGTTTAATTTGGAGGGCCCCGATGGCTACAGCTACTATTTTCATGATCTTCGAAAAGAACCACACCATCTTGATAAGTTGCACAGCAGTGCTGGATGCTGGAGGTATTATGGTATGGGGGGCCATTTCCTATTATGGCACCTGTGAGCTTAAATTTAGTCCAACCACCATGAATGAGTTGTGTTATAATGGTATATTGAAAGAGGCCTTTCCACACTTCCAAACTCTTTTTGCAAATCTAAAATGGATTTATCAACATGATAATGCCCCTATACATACGGCCCGGATTGTTAAATCGTATATAGCGAGCCAAAACGTGGAGTTTTTAAACTGGCCAGTGGCCACCCTATTCACCGGACTTGAATATCATTGAGAATGTGTGGGGATGGCTAACACGTGAAGTATATGGATCAGGTCAGCAATATTCGAGCGTTCCCGAACTAATTGCAGCTATCAAATTAGCATGGGGCTCGATATCGTTGAATTATTTGGGAAAATTGTATGCATCCCTTCCAGACCGAATGTGTGAGGTTTTGGAGAAAAAAGGAGGCTCAACACACTATTAAAACCTTTTTTTGGTTTAAAAACATGTTAGTAATTTCTTATTTAAGTAATATTGTTATTTGAAAAGGAATGGAAATATTCTTAAATGGTTTTTAGATAAAGTGTCCTATTCAAGTGGTGCAAAATGAAGACTCCAAAATTTGTTACTTATTGGTTAAACAATGTTTTTTGTATACTTACAACTTTTGAATAATTTTGTAATTTTCGTCTAATTACAACATTTAAATAAACTTTATGAGAAAATTATTTTCCTAGATGGCTTCGTTTAGCAGCAATTAACTATAGAAAATCGACTTTAGAGGTGTCCTATTCAAGTGGCGAGCAGTGTACTTACATAAATACAAAAATTTGTGTCTATATCTATTATAGTCTCTGAGATCGACGCGTTCATACAGACAGACAGACGGAAAGGGCTAAATCGACTCGGCTGTTGATGCTGATCAAGAATAAATCATCAAAATAGATAGATGTTGCCGGTTAACTTTTTTTGCTCATAACTTGTGTATCGTTCATCCAAACTTTATCATTCCTTCAGCAAATCCAAATTGCGGGGGCGGAAGGGGGCGTGGCAAAAATTAAAAATGAACTTGATCTGCCTGCAAGTATAATGATTTTTTGTGCCATACATGTCAAAGCTCTATCTCTTACCATCTCTGAGATCTCTTCTTTCATACGGACGAACAGACGGACATGGCTATTTCAACTCGGCTGTTGATATATACTTTATAGGGTCGGAGATGATTCCTTCTCCCTGGTACATACTTTTACCTTTGTTACGGAGTATAAAAATAGAATATTTTCCAAGTACCCAATGATCAATTGCCTTGCCTATTGGCCCATTGAAAATGTAACAGAATATATTGTTGAAATTTTGTCTAAAAGTGCCTTAATTGGCAACTCAATTAGACATCCTTAACTTGAACCTGATCTTTATAATTGGCTCACCGTGCAGCAAACCAATTGAAAGGTCATTCCATGGCCATTCAATAGCCTTTTCATAACTAATGATTGTTAATTAAAAGCACACAAATGGCTTTGGAGAAGGATAACAAAACGTTGTAAAGTCAGGAAATGTGAGACGCAGTTGAGGCCAGCAGACGCAGTCTGCAATCGGTTGCCAGGGGCTGCCAGTTGATGTTGATGTTGATGTTGCTGTTGATGGGGAGGGAGGCAATCAATGAGCAAAAGAATACAGTAAGTATACTATATATATACTCATATTTATTGTGATAAATGAAGAATGAAATAATAAGCGTTGCCATTAGCAATGAGCTGGGAGAGCCAGCTGCTGCTGCTGTTGGCCTTGGGTCATGTCATAAGATTGGCCAAGTTTATGCTAAAGAGCAGAATGCGAATACCAGAAGAAGGCAGTTGACAAAAGATTGGCTGACTGGCTGGCTGCTTATTATGAATGCATATTTCAAGCTTAATCCCAAAGTGGCAAAACGAGAATGTTGCAGGCAGACGACGACTTTTGGGCAACCAAAGCGAAATGAAGTTGCCGCAACATTCACATCAAGTATCGGTCTCGAATCGCTCTGGTTTTTGGCCTGGTTAACCGGTTGGTTAGTTTCTGGACAGCTTCTTCTTTTAATCGAGTTCATCATTGTTCATTATTATTGTCGCCATGGCTCTGCAAGTGTTTAATTTTATGCCGCCTGCTTTCGGGCTCGGTCTGGGGCTGGGGCTCGGTCTGTGGCCTTTTTTGCATGATTAAGAAGCCGCGACGAAGGTCAACGAGTGTGTCCATCATCATCATCATCATCATCATCCTCGCCAAAAACTGGTAGTACACACAACCCGCCTTCGATGGAAATTTTAATCAACAGCCGAAGGTCAACAAGGAAGCCTGCGGTTTTTGGTTCAACTATTTGCCTTTCATTTTCGTGGCACTCGCAAGCCGATCAAACGAGAAAAGTTCCTTCTATAAAGTAAAAAAAAGAATGAGAATCTAATCAAAAGTTGGCGGTTATGAGAAAAATTCTCAACACTTAACAAAGTTGTGAAGCCTCTAGCAATTGCATGTCAAATGTATTATTTTTCCTTTACATTTGCACGCGAAAATCCGTCGAGTTGGGCGTGACATCTACCTAGTTGACATACAAATTAGTAGTTGGCTGTATTTTTTTTTTTTTTTGCTGCTTTTTCTGGCATTTCAAGTTCAAGAAAGACAAATGCCAAGCAATTTGAATTTGTTAACAAAAGCAACTAAAGCGTCTAATTCTCCGGGCAGTGCAATTTGTACATTGCGAGTCAATTTCAAGTGCATGCACAAATTACCAATGCAAACACACACAACACAGCCAAACAGCCAACAGCTCAACTAGGCACAAGTATTGAGTCACCACCAAACCAGGGCCAGATACAGATACAGATACCGACACACACAGAGAGAGGGAGATACACATCTCGTTGGAAATCGTGCAAATTGTATTTGCTTTAGACATCGCTGCTACACATGCTATCAGTCAGTGTAACCAAAACTAATAGATATAGATATAGACACTCACACACAAACGTGTTTAACCGTGATGGACATGGACATGACGAGGGATTTTGAAAAACGTGAAAAAAAAACACAAAAATCTACTACAAAATTTTACATTTTCACACTTTGCCGTTTGCATAATTGATGGTTGCGATAACCCAACATTATCGAGTGTGTGCGATGTGTCAGTGTGGGAAGAATGCATATGGAAAGAGCTTTAATGAGGCCTATTATGAATGAGGATCAAAAAGATGGACACTTATGTACCTA
Organism: Lordiphosa magnipectinata; assembly: GCA_037044535.1. NCBI lineage: Eukaryota > Metazoa > Arthropoda > Insecta > Diptera > Drosophilidae > Lordiphosa > Lordiphosa magnipectinata. The sequence goes on from JBAMBO010003005.1 coordinate 117,594, forward strand.
GGGGGCTGGAATATCAATTTGTTTGTCATTTTAGTTATCTTTATCTTTGAACATTCGTTCCACACGATTGTTAAATGGTTTTTTGCAGCGTCAGTCCTGTTGAAAAATTGTCTTTTTCTTGTCCTTAGCTGTGACAAAGATGTATCAGCTAACATTTCTTTGCCCATTTTCATTCCGATTCTCATGCTCAAAATATTTTGATGAAGAAAGTACGGTCAGCTGGTTTGCATCTATTCGGCGATCTAAGATCTTTGATCTTTAACTTCGTTGAAATTATGCAAATAAGTATATATAAAGACTTGCTAGGCATTTTGTTTGTAGAAAAGGACGCTCAAAGTTAGCTTTTAAAGAGATGGAGTCCTGTTTGGTTAGTTTCTAGAATGTTCGGTTAATGGTCCAGTTCTTTTTCTTCTTCTTTGGCCCCATATTTATATCACAACAGCTTAACGGTCTTGGCCGCTGCTATTAATGTCCGCCAATCGATTCTGTTTCATGCAAGCTGGCAACAGTTGTTCACACCAAGTTTGGCAAAGTCTTGCCGCACCTGGTCTTCCCATCTAAGTTTCGGTCCTCTCTTCCTGGCTTTTTTTCCCCAAGTCTTTCGCCTTAGGATTGTAAACATGATTAGCAGAAGCTAGTTCATTCATAAGGGTAACGACTCCTATTGATGATATGGTGTCCCCATAGAGCTCATACACAGTGAAAAACAAGAAAGAAAGTCGGTCAAGCCCAACTATAACATACTCTGTACCCTTAATGTTGCAGCTCGCATTTGCTTACACGCTCTCATCTCTAAGTTTCTGTCTCTCTCTCTCTCTCTCTCTCTCTCTTTCACTAAGATTTCCTCTGTTGAACGGAATGCTGTGGTGCTGTGGAATGCTATGGGTGGGGGGGTGATGGGTGTTAACTAGCCGTTTTTTGCTCATAACTTGAGCATGGTTCATCCGATCTTTATCATTCCTTCAGCAAATCGATAAATAATTTTCTTTAATAGATATCTCCAGAAGGTACGAATTTTAGCCAGGCTGAGGAAACTTCTTGAACTCTGATATGACGTCTTCATTAGGGTGTCCCAAAAATTTTTTTTTTTAATTTTTACAGGTGCTCAGGCATTTTCTGAGAGCTTTTTGGTGGTAAATATTTTGGAGTTTTTTTTTTAGATTTTTTGGAAAACGTTTAGAGGTCTCCCAAGTCGAATTTTCCCCAAAAATCGGGTTTTCCGTACTGTTTTTGAATTTTACTTATCACTTTGTCAATAACAACGATTTTCATAGTTTTCAAATCAACATTTTTAAAGAAAAATGTCAAAATTATACTTTTATGAGCATAAACGATAAGTTTTGGCTATGTTTTTGCTCATTTAGGTACAATAAATTACATTTTTTCGTTAATTTTACATAAATTTTGTAAAAAAATTTCTATGAAAATCAAAAAAACTAGTGATGCAGCTTAAAAGATGGGTAAATTTTAATACTAAAAAATTTTAGTTTGCCCTCACCGTTCCAAAGTTATACTCTTTTAAAGCTTTGCACCCATTGCATGAAACTAATAATATCAACATTAAATACAATTTCATATATATTGCTATCTTAACCAAACTTTTCACGAAGCCTTTTGGTTCAAATACGCTGCACATTTGTCAGAACCGGCCGGCTCGGATGACTATATCATATAGCTGCCATATACACAAAAAAATCTGGTGGGTAAAATTAACTAACGCTGACAGTAACTTTTTTCGAAATTTTTTATGCATGTGGTTTTGTTGTTGCTTGGTAACTGTGCTAACAGTAAAATCTACAGAAGAAATTGTAAAGTTCACTTATTTATTTTAGCTCGTATTTTGTTGTTGCATTTAACAACTGTACGCTGAGAAAATTCAACCACAAATATTTTTTCACATATTTTGTTGTTTTAATAAGTTACTGCTAACTACAGTAACTTTAAAATAGAAAATAGTTACTCTGACGTGATTTTTTCATCTCATACTTTGTTTTTGCAGCAATTAACTGTACCCACAAGTAAATCTTACCGCACAAATAGTATAACTTTTTAAATGAATTTTGTTGCTTCACCGACTAACTCTAACGACAGTAAATCTAACCGCGAAAATTGTTCATTGAGAAAATTTCAGTTTGGCCCTTATATTTATATTGTACTTTTACTGAATTTGAACTTGAGAATTACTAGTGGTCTCATTTATGCGACATTTAAGGAATTTTTCGTGCATGTGGTTAGGCAGATTCAATACAAGTAATATGTTAGACGCGTTTCTATTAACGCACGCCGTAGCGTAACTGGTAAAGACGTCCGTCCAATCGTGTTCAGTCCAAGGGCCCAGAGTTCGAATCCCCCCCCCAAGTAAGTAAAAATTTTTCAAATAAAATAAAAATGTGTTTAATTCAAACAATTGTTTCAGAACCAAAATTGGTGGGTGGGGGGTATTAAGGTTCCCTCTTCTGGTCTGGGATGATGATGAGCTCAAGTAGATTTGCAACTTGTGACAGCGAAAATAGTATCCAACCCAACCCTACTCTTCTTCAGTTGAGTAACAGCTGTTAAATTACTATTTTTATGGTAAAATTACTGTACACACAGTAAGAAAATTTACTTACTGTACGCATCGGTAAATATTACTGATTTTGTGGGTTGGCGCATTTCTAAACGATATTTTCAGTTAGATTTACTATTGCAATAGTTCTCTTTGCGTAAAGGTTTACGTGACAGTTACTGTCAAATTTTGTGAAATTTACCGACTTTTTGGGTTGGCGCATTTCTAACCCAAAATATCGGTTAAATTTAACCACAGATTTTTTTGTGTGTAGGAACCATCAGTCGAAAGTGTAGTTTTAGTGAGAAAAGCTTTTTTGTCTACAACGCAAACGTCCCCAAACCTCGTATTTATAAGTTTTCTATGCTTTCACATAATCACTAATCGATCGCAGTGCGCACCTCATGCATTGAGAACTTGTCCACTGCTCTGACAAGGGCGCGCTTCAAAGACTCAATATTTGGGAGTTGAGTAAAGCAAGCCATAGCCTCGAGAACGGACACACCACAATTTGTAGTTCAATGGATTCAGTTCTGGGCTACCGGCCTGCGGCCACGTTAATAGTTTTCGTAAATAGTCAATACAATAATAGTTAATGTTTGGACAATGGCCCGTGGTCCTCTCATTATTTGTCTTTTTAAACATTGCAAAATATATTAATGTATGTGGGGTTTGGTGACCTGTTTTTGATTTTAGTCAATGTTACAACTGGCTAGCTCAAGGTCTTTCTTGGTTGATTATAAGCCTTTTTATAACCAACACAAACCAACAGATATTAATTAACAACATTTTGGAATAGCAATTGGGTATGTCCGTACAACGATCGCTGTTTCGAGAATAACCAAATTCTCTCATCAGCGGACTTGTTTTGCTGTTCACACTTCAACCAAACAACCAGTTAGTATTTATACTCTGAAAATGGGCGAATAAAGACATAGGAATTACTCTATTATAAATTCGCAGCCCGAATTTCGGCTATGGTTTTTTGTTTGAAGATGTTTGTTTACCAATTTGTTGTAATTAATTCTGTTGCTTATGGCTGCTGCTAGGTGGTTGGGCTATCCGTCCAATGATCCTCCTTAGCAGGGCCACGAGTTTTTTTGTAAATACACAAGGTATTCTCGAAACAGCGATCGTTGTACGGACATACCCAATTGCTATTCCAAAATGTTGTTAATTAATCTGTTGGTTTGTGTTGGTTATAAAAAGGCTTATAATCAACCAAGAAAGACCTTGAGCTAGCCAGTTGTAACATTGACTAAAATATATTAATTTTAATGTTTATTTAAGTCCCAGCTACGTTTTTGTCCTGCATTGCTTAGTCAAATTCGTTACAGTTTTCAAGACAAAGTTGAAAAACAGTACAAAATGATGGGAAAACATGATGATTTTAAGACATTTTTGTAATTTTGAGTATAAAGATGTGACTTTTTTGACTTGCTACTTAAGAATGTTTTGTAAACCAAGCCAAGAGCCACAACTTCTTATAAGACGTCAAAGGGAAATTCCAAATAGTTTACGAAATATGGAGTTGCGAATCCCAATCAGAAGCTGAAAACTGCAAAATGCAATAAAAAGAAAACGGCAGCTACTCTACTTTATCAACTTTTTAGTATTGCACAGTGTTATTAAAATGTTTTGTTTGTTTTTTAACATAAGAAAAGCATCGAATACTAGGGGACGAGTCTGTATTTCTTTATGTATGAATATTTGGCCATTGCAAAATGGTATTGTACTTATAAAATTATTACAAATATTTGTATACTTAAGTTTAGATTCAAAAGATCTGGTATTATTGGCAAGATAAGTTCAGTTTCATGCAATCTTTCATTACTGGTATCGTAAAAGTCTTCAGATTCCTTTGTATTTAAACTCTCGTTGACAGCCGTTTCCTAATTTAAGTTAACATTAAAGTTAATGCTCTGTTAATTAGCATAAGGGAGGGTTATTAAACATTTTGTCTTCTGCCTAACAGGCTTATCAAAGTCGGTTAGAGTCGATTTTAACTCTTCTTTCAAAAAAATTCGATAAATTATTTTCTTAAGTATTCTCAAAAGCTTCTTCCATCTTCCATTATCAGTCTTACTTTAAGTCAAATTGTTCAAGTGCTAGAAATCATTTAATTTAACTGTCGTATAAATTAGTTAAGTAACTATCAAATATTGTTACATAATGCTTTTCTTTAGAAACTCAAAACAATTCATTAGAAACTACTATCTAAGAATGGATTTCTCAGTATCAATCAACATAGTACGATCACAATCAGTCGATCTTTTCCTCTCCCGTAATTCCCAGCTGCATTTAAGCTTCGACAAAACAAAAAAAAAAAAGTTCCCCCCACTTAAGCTCATCAGCACAAAAACTGCATTGTTGTTGAACTTTGCTCAAAAACTCCCGCATAACTCAAGCAAAAACTCACAGCTTAAATCGGCCAACAGCGGCAAAACCACAAAAAAGCAGTCACATGATTTAGTTGGTTGCCCATCCTCCCCCCACCTACACCTACACCTCTACTAGTAGCATCACTCATCCCATCTTTGTCTGGACAGAAATTTTTTTTTTTTTTTTTAATTTCCGCACAACAACAATAGTCAGCCCACTAGCAGCAGCCAGCAGCAAATGTATTGTACATGCTTGTACATTTATAGGCGACAAGCGGCGACGGCGACTATGGAAAACAAATCTTTACTACGCCATAAGACCGACGCCTGTAATGGAGAAGCAGACGACATCAGCTACAGCTTATCTGAGCATCGCTTCTCATACTCGCCGCCCTCTCTTTCTATCTCTCTCTCTAGCGTTTCTAATGAAGATGATAATGAATTGTGCTGCCGCCGCCAAGTACATAGAATAAGCAACAACCCCCATAACCACAAGGCTGCCCTCAAGCCTCTAGTCCGGAATCCACAATCTGCAACCCGCTCATTTTATTTTACAAATTGCTTAGCTGCAATTGCAGCTAGACGACGCTCATTGTGATACCCTAACAAATTTTAAGAGATATTTTGAAATAAATTTCATTGATGATCAAAAGAAAACTTGGCTTGGGATAATTTCTGATATGCCAAACAGGGCTAAGACCATCTTACTTAACTTTTTAAGTACTTTTTAAGTACAGTGCTTCGTTTTCCCCAATTTTTGGCATTCTATACTTTTTAGTGGATACGTAATAATTGTATATTTGTGCAGAGGGCGAGCATTGTAGGATGCATTTTATCTTGTCTTATTGATCTTCTTGACAAGCTGAATTGATACATATAACAGAGAAGCTAAAAGAAAGACATTACCTTTTCTTTATTTTAAGACCCACACCAGTTTTGGTTCATTTAACCCTCTAGTGCCCAAGACCGCCTCTAGACGGCCTGAATTCAATGCACGCTTATTCGCTTTACAAATGAATTTTCGATTTTTTTTTGGGTCACTTTGGGAAAAAAGTGTATTAGGTCTTTCTAATTAAGTAAGTTTCGAAGTGGAACATTTCAAGACTTAGTAATGTATCAAAATCGCCTTCAATAGACATGGCACGCCGACAATTACATAAATAAGCTATCATCGCTTTCGAATGAAAAGAATGGAAAATTGTAGAATTTCATGGATTTCGATTGTGATACGTACGTAGAAACTGATTTGGGTCATCATGCTGGCGAAACAGAGTTTTCTATCAACAATGCAGCTAATGAGGCAATTAATAAAGCGGTAAATGTGTCCGATTCAATGCTGGTATCAGAGATTTGAGTGACTTCAAGCGGAAGTCCCTCCACTTCGATTGCTACAAACACTTCTCGATCATTGAAACGCAAACATAATGCGCCTGCTGAACAGAATATCATTCAGTCTGAAGACAGCATTGTAAGCGAAGCAGGTGAATTTATCGGAACTATTTTGGATATATATCCAAAATCTCAGAATTTCAAAAAGATCTTGTGGCGACAAAAGAATTTAGTGATGTACAAATCTAAAATTGCATTTTCTGAGCCCGATCTAGGAGAAGATCTCAACAAGCTTGATACGCCTTTTATATGCTTCGTTTATTTTTTGGGCGACACTATTATGGATATCATTATACAACAATCGAATCATCAAATTATCACTACATCCTTTTGCACAATCAATTCCAATATTCGTCAATATATTGAATCTTATTGAGGCGAATATGCGTGCCAAACAATACAAAATGCAATGTCAACGAGTAGATTTGATAATTATAAGAGTAAGTTTTCCGCCGAGGATGCTGCAGACCATGATCCTTTGTATAAAAATCGATAGTCTATTCTAATGTCTCTAATGTGTGGATGAACAAATGTGCGTCAAAGATGACGTCTTTCTTTTGGCATTATCTGCCAGGTGATCCCCACAAATGGGGAGTTAAGCTATTTGTGTTGTGTGACTCCTTCGGATTTTGAGGAGGAGAAAATGTCATCCAAACTGGCTCACCAGACCTTGGAGCTGATGCTCCAAACGTGGTCGTTCGATTGTCACAATTTTAAAAACCATATTATATATTTCGACAACTATTACACTTCACTGACTCTCAAATCACGCGAAATTCATTCTTTGGGGACAATTCGTTCGAACCGCATTCCGAATTGTAAGCTGCCAACTGACAATGATATTAAGAAACAACCAAGATGTGTCGAAATTGCTTTATCACTCGAAACACAATAAAGCAGTGCGACTTGCATCGATCTACGTAGGCAAGAAGCCTGATCAGAGTGATCCAGACCCTATAAATACTGTATCACGTTTTGTTCATATGCGTGGTGTCGACCTCATGGATGGACTTATTGGTCGATACTAAATTCCTGTGAAGAGTAATAAATATACGAATCGGCTGTTCATACATTTGCTCTTCTAAGCCATGGTAAACGCCTACATTTGCCTACCGAAATCAAATTATGGAGTTTAATTATGTTTTTCATAATTGTTTGCTTTTCTAAGAGATCATTTCAAAGCGGCTTGCAATCGGAGTGCTAAGCTCGCTAAGATAGTTAGCAATCGCATCTCAGGGAGACGCCGAAGTGTAGTGAAGTAAGCTCCATGTCGCTTTTGTTATACCTGTTGATCCAAAGACGGTTTCATATGTGTCACTTAAATAAGCTTATTATACCCTTGTAGAGGGTATATTAAAATTGTCCAGATGTTTGTAACGCATAGAAGGAAGCATCTCCGACCACACAAAGTATATATATTCTTGATTAGCATCAACAGCCGAGTCGATATAGCCATGTCCGTCTGTCCGTCCGTCCGTATGAACGAAGAGATCTCAGAGATGGTAAGAGATAGAGGTTTGACATGTATGGGACATATATTTCTTAAACTTGCAGGCAGATCAAGTTTATTTTCAATTTTTGCCACGCCCCCTCCCGCCCCCGCAAATTGGAAAAAACGTCATATCTCCTACAGTTTTGATGATAGATGGTTCGGACTTATCTAGTACTCAAAATTATTTATCGATTTGCTGAAAGAATAATAAAGATCGGATGAACGATACTCAAGTTATGAGCAAAAAACTGTCAGTTAACACCCACCACCCACCCCACCCATAACCTAAGCATTGCGTTCAGCAGAAGCAATCTTAGTGAGAGAGAGAGAGAGAGAGAGAGAGAGAGAGAGAGACTTAGAGAGAGAGAGACTTACAGAGCGCACTGCGTTGTACGTTGTGTGTTAACTGGCCGTTTGACTCGTGACCAAATGCGAGCTGCGACATTAAGGGTGCAGAGTATGTTATAGTCGGGCTTGACCGACTTTCTTTCTTGTTATTTTATGAATGTTAGTTTTTTAGAAAGAGGTTTTTTTCCAGACCCATATAAATTTAAAATAATTATAATAGTGCATATACTCAACAAATAATGATTTTTTTCCAAAAGTATACTTAATTTGCTAAAATGTAGTTTATATTTTGTATCAAATTAATGTTAATTTTTTTGTTTTTAATTTAAATTAGTACTTTGTAGTAGTACTTTGTAGTAGCAAAAGGGCTTTAATAACACACATTTTACCCTATTGGGCATCGAATTGTACAAAGCGCTTAAATATTCCTCAGTGATATCCTCGAACCATACTTTTTCTATCACATCCTTCAATTCTACCATGGTCTTAGGCTTCCTTTTTATACCCTTGCAAAGGGTATTATAGTTTTGCCCAGAAGCTTGCAACGCATAGAAACATTCATATCCGACCGCATAAACTATATATATTCTTGATCAGGGCGACGAGCTAAGTCGATTGAGCTTTGTCCGTCCGTCTGTCTGTCCGTCTGTCTGTCTGTCTGTCAAACTAGTCTCTCAGTTTTAAAGCTATCGAGCTGAAATTTTGCACACAGTCTTCTTTTTACTGCACGCTGCTAATATGTCGGAACCGACCAGATCGTATGACTATATCTTATAGCTGCCATAGGAACCATCGGTCAAAAAATGGGTCTTAGTGAGAAAAACTTTTTTTTTCTTAATGTTAGCGTTCCCAAACACGGTCATTATTAATATTATATGCTTTCAAACAGATTTGCAAACTTTGGTCAAAATCGGATGACTATATCTTATAGCTGCCATAGGACCGATCGGTCGGAAAATGGGTCTTAGTGAAAATTTTTTTTTTTCAAGTAAATCTTTCTTAAGGTCGGTGATTGTTAATATTAAAAGCTTTCACACTAATTTAAAAAATTTGGTCGAAATCAGATGACTATATCTTCAAGCTGCCGTAGGACTTATCGGTCGGAAAATGAGTCTTAGTGAGAAAAACTTTTTTGTTTTCAATTTTATCGTTCTTAAACTTGGCGATTGTTAATTTGATGTTTTCAAAAAGATTCGCGAAATTTGGTCGAAATCAGATGTTCATCTGACGGAAAATGGATTTTAGTTACAAAAGTTTTTGATTTTTATCTAAGCGTTCTTAAACTCTGTCATTTCAAAAACAGCTTTTGCAAGGGTATAAAAACTTCGGCACAGACGAACTTATCTTGGCCTTCTCGTTTTTCTTTTTCGCAGCCATAAGGGCCCAGACATTCTCTATTGGGTTGAGGTCAGGGCTGTTTCCGGGCCAATTTAGGGACTTAATGCCCAATTCTTCCTTCAAAATTGTTATCTTCGTTAAGAAGAAGGTCAAAATTAATTGATTAAGTTGTTTTAATAACAAAAGCTCACTGAATTACTTACAGATCGAGCACGATGGCAAGGTGCAGAATCATCTTGAAAAATAGGATCTTCTTCTTTCTCACTTATTGCCTCAATGCTAGGCACAACTCCACTTAAAATTATATCTTTATATGTTTCCCCGTTCACCGTATCCGGAATCATTAAAATTGATTCAGTTTTATATTTAGATATGCATCCCCATATCATAATGTATGGTGAATGCTTAACGGTTCTCGAATATCGTTCGCCCTTTCTACGGCGCACCTTGGCAAGAGCCATCGGGTCCAATGAGATTGAATTTCAACTCATCCGAAAATAGGACTCGTGACCATTCGGAATCACTCCAATTGTTTTTTTCCTTGACCCAGTTTAGCCGATTTTCCTTCATTCTTTTATTTAGGAGTGGCTTTTTTGCAGGTGTCCTTGCCATTAAAAACCCACTTCATTTAAACGACGTTGAATCCTTTGCAAATTATTGCCGCACCTCAGATGTTATCTCAGCTGCATTTTTAAAGCGATCCTGCAGGCTCGTTTTCATGATAATACGATCTTCTCGTGCTGTGGTGCATTTTTGCATTCCCGATCCTTGCTTCCTTTCCACTTCACCTGTCTCACGATATTTTTTTAAAAATCGACGCACTGAACTTTCATTACAACCTGTCTGAGCTGCTATTTGACGATTTGGTACATTTTGTTCAGATAATAAAATAATTCTCTCCTTCTCCCGAATACTGAACTGCTTTCCTTTAGGCATACTTTTAAAGGTGTCTTTAAAAATAAAATTCTAGAAAAATCCAATTTGACAACGGAGCTCTTGAAATGACGAATCTATGTGAAGAATATTTAATGGAAGCTCCTAAAAAAAAAAATATGAGCATAGAACGGCATTTAGGGAAATCCCCGCATAGTGATGGCAAAAATTCATTTTTTTGTGGCGCTGGGTGTACATGTAAAATGCAAATATAATATATATAAACTTCCATTTTCAACAATTTCCTGCAAATTGTTCCGAATTCGGTTACTCATAACGATAAGTTAAGCTATAGTGCAACGGTGGGTACGAAATTTGAGTTTGGGAGCAGTGCAACAGTATAAACCGCCCTTATCAGCGAGTCTCGGTCACCCTCACTGCACTTGCTGCGCCGTCTGCTTGTACGGGCTGACGCCGGCACGCATTGTTTTAGTGGTTTTAACCCACTTCGAAGCGAGCCAATTGCACTTGTTGCGACGTCAGCTTGTGCGTGTCCGTGCCTCGAAGCGAGGCGATTTCTTATGCGTTGAGTCATTGTGTGTGAATAACGGACGCTTTTGGAATTGACAAGGTTATAAACAATCAGACGGTCCATGCGCTAGTTATATCAATTTAATTGAGGTAAAAAAGCAAAAAGACGTTTTTGGCCAATAGCTTCAGATTTTGGGGATGTTTGGAAAAAATCAAGTATGATACAATATGTACTGGGTCTCGTAAAAAGTATGAGAAATTTTTTTTTTTTTAGCACTGTGTTATTACTACTTCCTTTTGCACAACTAAAGTCTACTGCGAAGATGTTGCTTCGATATGACCAAGAAAACATTGAGAAACATTGTAAGTCCAAAAATTTCATACTTAAAATTATAATAATAAAAATGTGGAAATAGCATCAGGATTCTCCATTATTTTTTTGAGTTTTTCAACATTATATTGATAAAAAGTTTCGAGTTAGACAAAGTAATACAGAGAAAAATGTAAGCTTAGACTAAAATAAACCATGATTAAGAACAAACCAGTTGTATTCCATTTCTCCCTCATATATGTAGCTATAACTAATATTTTCAAGCAAGCAACTAATATTTTCATACAAACTCAAAAAATGATCAAAAATTCAAAATTGTAATTTCTTTATGTAGTTGTAAATTAAGATTTTAGTTATGATTTGTTTGTTTTTTTTCAGTGATTGAAGCTTACAAATTAAATTTTAGAGCCAATATCTACCAGAAATTGCAATATTTAAGAATTTTGGTGAAAATTTTTCATGCAGATCCAACCCAATCAAAGTTTTTACACTAACATCATACCCTCTCAGATGTGTTTGGTCAACTCTTAGACTTAGACAAATTAATGACCTTCTAATATCCCAGAAATGTAGGTCTTCACTGTTAATCGATTAGTTTTGATTTTGACAAATTTTGAAGAAAATCATTTGTCAAGCAACAACAACCACAAGAAAGAGATGGTGTAGAAATTGGGCTGCTAGGCAACTATGTTCCAATTCTTTACAACGACTTCAAAGCAAATTCTCTTTAACCACAAATTTTCAGCTTTAAACTTTCCTAAAAGCTCATAAATCTTTCAAATGTTGATTAATTTTTGTTCGTTTTGTTCGCTTTATAAAATGCTGTCAACAAATTACAATAAATATTAATAAAATTTCCACATTCAAAAGCTTTTCCGTTTTATGTTTTTTTTTTGTTTCCGATGCCTTTCCAAAAGGGCATTTAAAAATTCGTTTCCCCTCGCTCTTCACATTCGAAATATTTGCAAATATTTTTGTTTATTTCTTTAGTTTTAACATCATCAGCCTCAGACTCAGCCCCTGCGCGGCGATTCGTTTCGCTTGTTTCGATTCTAAGTTTGCGTGTTTGCTGTGAGGGGGAGGAGGGGATGGTGGGCGGAAAGTGGGGGATTGTGTATTCAGTACTATTGTGTGTTCCAGGGTGATTTTGCATTTTGTTTCCAACCCAAGCAACAGCAGCAGCAGCAGCAGCAGCAGCGGCGGCAGCATTTCAAGGTCTTTGCACTATTTGTTTTTGCCAAGTTTTGCACTCGTCGTCTATGTATTTGGTGTTAGTTTTCTGCATCATCTCTGCCGCGAGCGAGTGAGAAGTTTTTTTTTTTTTTATTTTTTTGTGCGAAAATTTCTTCGCCTCGTGTTGCAGTTTTTGCTCTTTTTCCACTTGACTGACAATTTGATTGGCAGTTTTTGTTGCTTTTACAGCTCTCGCCCTCTCAGAAGCCGCAGGCAGCAGGCCAGGCAATTATATTTAATTTTATTATTGAAGATTGCAGCAAGATTTTCGCCTCAAGGTCAGACGTGTAAATCTTCACTGGAACTTGGGGCGGTAGCTGCTGCTGCGGCTGCTTGTTGCCTTTGTTGTTGTTGTTGTTGTTGTTGTGTGGTCACGTAAGCACAACTTTTTTTTTTTTTTCTATTTTCTATTTTTCTCCGGGCTGCTGCTCTCGATGCTTTCGTGCTTCAATGTCGCGGCTTTTTAATGGGCCTAACAATTGCTGAACAATTGGCATTTGGTTAGAGTTTGTTATTTTTTTTTATATATTTTGCGCATTTCCTAATAGAAATTCTTGTCATTAATGCAGCAGCAGCAGCAGCTGACCGGTTGTTGTTGATGTTTAGTAACTGTTTTTGTTGTTATCGACAAATTTCCTTTATACTTATGCCAGCCGGAAGAGCAGCAAAACATAGCGCAATGAAGGTTGCGGCGAGAATTGCATAGAATATTACGCATACGCAACGTTGACTCTGTCATTGAAATGATGATTGACTAACTGATGTCAAAAGTAATGTTAGTAATATTAATGTTTAACTGTGAACTTGTCGATATGCAATAATGTTTAGAAGATTTCATTTGACTTGTGTTAGCTTCAATATTAAGTATACGACGAGTGTCAACATTTTGATAGTGTGAAAAATCTATAGTTATGGACTCTTTTGGATTATATATGAATGTTTTTAAATCGCTTTTGAATGTATTTTGAAAACTAAAATTCTTAAAAAAAAACTCAATACTTCTACTAATTTTTTGAAGACTAAACACAAATTATTCAAAGTTGACAAGACTTAGTGACTTTCTCATAAAATTTCAAACTGATTTCGCGCTTGCTCTCATTAAATGGAAAATCATAAAATTTTTGGATTAAAAAAACATGTGACAAAATAAATGCACTTTAGGATTTGATCTATGCGGACCCTTTTCCTTCTATGTCCAATGCAAGATATTGGCTTATAGAGTTCAAATAGACTCGATTAATCAAACCTAGATTCTAAATTACATGCCAGAGACATAGCAAAAGTCAGGAAAGTAATTACCAGGAATAGCTTGAGAAAACTAATGATTACCGAAAAAAACGAAAAGTCTCTTTTTACAGGCTCCCAGAAAGAAAAGAAACATTCAGCCTCGCACACGATGAAAAGGCAAAACGAATTGACATTTCAAATCTGTCTTTTCTCTACGTGATCTTTGCTCAAACAACGAGAGTTGTTTTTCGCAGAATCTGTGTGTGTCAAGTATTTTTTATACCCGTTACTCGTAGAGTAAAAGCGTATTCTAAAGTCGTGCAAATGTATGTAACAGCCAGAAGGAATCATTTCCGACCATATAAAGTATATATATTCTTGATCAGCATCAACAGCCGATTCGATATTGCCATGTCCGTCTGTCCGTCTGACCGTCTGTCCGTCTGTCCGTCCGTCCGTCTGTCTGTATGAACACCTAGATCTCAGAGACTAGAAGAGCTAGAGCAACCAAATTTGAAATGTAGACTCCTATTGTCTGCACGCAGATCAAGTTTATTTTCAATTTTTGCCACGCCCCCTCGCGCCCCCGCAATTTGGAAAAAACGTCATATCTCCTACAGTTTTGATGATAGATGGTTCGTACTTTCTAGAGATATCTAGTACTCAAAATTATTTATCGATTTGCTGAAGGAATGATAAAGATCGGATGAACGATACTCAAGTTATGAGCAAAAAACGGTCAGTTAACACCCACCACCCACCCCACCCATAACCTAAGCATTGCGTTCAGCAGAAGCAATCTTAGTGAGAGAGAGAGAGAGAGAGAGAGAGAGAGAGAGAGAGAGAGAGAGAGAGAGAGACTTAGAGAGCGCACTGCGTTTTGCGTTGTGTGTTAACTGGCCGTTTGACTCGTGACCAAATTCGAGCTGCGACATTAAGGGTGCAGCGTATGTAATAGTCGGGCTTGACCGACTTTCTTTCTTGTTTTTAATAGAAAAGGTGATACGTTTTCAAAAGTTTTGTTGTCTGATCTGTTTATCGTGATGAATTTGGAGTCATTTATGTTGGATTAAGTAATTGACAAATGTCTATTAATATCTGGCGGATAATAAATAGCCGAATTAAAAAATGTTGCATCCTTTTCGGCTGACCCATCTCAGGCATACAGGAAGGCTATTAAACATTTGTTTCCATGAGTAACGGGTATATCGAAGTCGGTTAGAGCCGACTTTAACTTACGCTCTCGTTTTCTTTTGATATTGAGGATGGTTTAAAGCATTGGAAGCCTACTCTGCACCGAGGACTGGTGGCCGAAGTGTGGGATTTGCGCTAGCTCACCCACTAAAAATTCCACCCCCCTTCCGATTCCCGGCGGCACCACCGTTATGTATTACTTGCCGGGGGGAATGCCCAAGGCTCATCTAGGATTCTCTCCTTGTATTTAAACCATTGCGCTGTCTTTCAGCGCTGCGCAGTCGTTTGAATATTACTGAGGCCATATTGCTTACCGCTGACCAATTTTGTTCTGACTCAAGCATGATGTCTACCAGGTTACAAACGGCTGGTAACCTCCCCATCCGAATGCTTAGGTCATTTCTTTCATTTGTGAACAACGGACAGACAAAGAATTCATGTTCTGCGTCTTCTATTGCCCCTGTACTCGCACAGTGAGTACAGAAAGGGCTGTCTTCGTGCTTGAATCTATGCAAATAGGATCTAAAGCACCCATGTCCCGTCAAAAGTTGCGTCAAGTAGTAGTCGATATGACCAAGTCTTCTGTCCAGCCATCTTCTTAAGTCTAGAATCAGGCTAAAGGTCCAGCGACCGTTTGTGGTATTTGTGTGCAGTAGGGTTCGTCTGCGCAGCTCGGCTCTATAGTCCGTCA
Organism: Lordiphosa magnipectinata; assembly: GCA_037044535.1. NCBI lineage: Eukaryota > Metazoa > Arthropoda > Insecta > Diptera > Drosophilidae > Lordiphosa > Lordiphosa magnipectinata. Next base: position 133,170 of record JBAMBO010003005.1, read on the forward strand.
ATGGGCCAGAGGTTGATCGAGACCTGATCTCTGCTACTTCCTGGTGCCAGCTATGATCAAAACTGCATCGAGGGAGACGGTGCAAAATGCGCAGCTTACTCGGAGGGCACATATTCGCCTTACCGTGTTGGCAGAGCGGATGTACGTGCTATGTGCTGTTGCTTCTGCCCATATTGGCGCTGCGTATAGTAATGTGGAGCTTACTACGCTTGCCAGCAAGTTCCTTCTCGGTTGCTTTGGCCCTCTGGTGTTGGCCATAATTCGTGACTGTGATGCTGCTGTCCTGCTTTCCCTGCTGCTCGCATCGTGATCCCTAGGTACCTCAGGTGTGGCCGTGAGGTTATGGTAGCGTCTCCAATTCGTATGGTTGCTGTCTCTACCGTCTTTCTACTGCTGATCAGCACCGCTTCAGTTTTGTGAGCGGCCAGTGCTAGTCCTGCTGTGTTAAGCCACTGGCTAACTATGTCCACCGCTAGATTGCAGGTCTGCTCAATATCCCCAAGGCGGTTAAGGCGATATCGGCCTCAAAGCCAATGAGGTTCGCACCTTGTGGGAGTTGCAGTTTCAGTACACCATCGTACATGACATTCTATAACAACGGCCCTAGTACGGATCCTTGTGGAACTCCTCCAGTTACTGCGTAAGTAACAGAGCCGAGGTCGGTATCATAAAGCAGCATCCGTTTATTAAAGTAGTCGGCTACTATTTTGTTGAGGTATGCTAGGACTCTGGCATTGTCAAGGGCACTCAGTATGTAGCTCCATTTAGCTGTGTTAAAAGCATTCTTTATATCGATAGGCGCTACTAGGCAGGCAGCCAACGGTCCCCTTCAATTGCTTGGCTAGCCGTTTCGCACAGTTTGCTCACCGCATCTATGGTAGACCGTTTCTTCCGAAATTCAAATTGCATCGGGGACAAAATAGCTCTCCACTGCAGCTTCGATTCGCGTGTGGATAATGCGCTCTAGAATCTTTCCAGTGGTGTCCAGCATGCAGAGCGGCCTGTAGGAGGCTGGCTCGTAAACTGCAAGTGTGTAAGCGTGCTTGTGTGCAGCAACAACAAAAAAGACACTTGGCTCATTGAGTGAGAGTGAGTGAGTTTGTTTGTTGTCAGCCTTCTAAATTTCTGCCGTACACATGGGTCGAAGTATAACAAATAAAAAGGCTACATACAAAAATTGTTACAAATTTTTGACAGCGCGTTGAAGATTCGACACTTGTGGGCTCTCAATCTCTCTCTCTTATTGTGTCAATCAGTTCTTTGGAACATATTCCGATCAGAAATCCTCGAAGCGCTATGGATAACAAAGCCCCAAGGATACACAGAATACCAGCGGAGTTCCTCAAAAATGCATCAGACACTTTCATAAAGCAACTAACCATGGCCCACAATACCATTTGTGATGAAGGAATATCGCCAAACAAACTTCCTCTCGAATATTATCTTTCCAATTCTCAAAAAAAGGGACCCCCCTCGGTGCAAGCAACTTTCGAAGAATTTTATTCCCCAAACAGCACAAAAAAGTGTTCGCTTCTATACTGTTAAGCAGACTAACAACATGGGCCAAGAAAAGATACTTTAAAACTAGCCGATAACGCCCATTTTCATCCACCTAGGACAATATTTTTCAAAGTTAAAGGCAGAGATTGATACTATTCCAAGAATTAGTATTCAAAATTTTAAGTTAGATGACAATTGTACCTATCTTCCCAATTTTTGGAAAATCAGCAAACTGAGCACAGCCTGTCATACAATGTCGTGTGTGGTGTGTGCATCTCATTCGTAATATGCGCTGTGTCTCCTCCAGAAAGTAAACAGCATTCCAAGCAAAGGCAATGTCCACAATGTCCTTCCTTAGTTCACAGGCCAAATCCGTGATATAGGGCTGTATATAGTCCGGAAATACATTGGCATCGCTGCGTGGTATATGCTTCACTATGGCCAGGCAGACATTAAGTATTTCAATGGCCTGCACTTGCACCTTAGCAGGAAAATTTTGGACAGAAAAAGAAAGACAGATTTGGACGAAGATTTGGAAACCCCTTGGAGTAATCACAATATATACTTGGACACATTTTGCAACAGTTGCAGCGAGGCCATTTTGGTATTCGACTGATTTTTTTTTGTATAAGGGGGAATGCTTTGAATGCCGGATAGTGTGGGACTTGGGACTATCTCACCCACTAAAACCACCCCTAATCTCCGTTTCCCTCTCGCGGGACCACCGCTAAGTATTACATCACTAGGGGGAGCTGGCATGAAAGATTCAGCTAGATTCCTATCTAGGACTTGAAATCATTCTGCGCTTGATTATTTGTGCTGCGAAATTGCTAAAAGCAGACCAATTGATTTGAGAGCTAAGTAGAATACCAATCAAGTCGTTGACTATGAATGGTCTCCCAATCTCTCGACTTAGCTCTTCCCATTTAGCAGCGAATCTAGGAGAGACAAATATGACATGCTCAGCGTCTTCTAGGATCCCTGCACAGTGTGTGCAAAAAGGATCCGACTCATGCTTAAACCGTCTTCCCGGCGGCCAAGTGGCGTGTTTCTGCTGCAGACTTCTTTTGCCAGTAGGTGCCTGCTGGGACCAGCACAGCGTCCTCGGAGACGGTGCGGAAAGCGCACAACACTCTTATTGCGCACCTGCGGTATGCAGATCTGCAGTACAAGAGTACCTCCATTGCTGGTGCCCATATCAGTGATCCGTAAAGTATGATCGACTTCACCACGTTTGCGATAAGCATACTGCTTCGCTGACGGGGTCCGCCAATGTTGGACATCATTCCCGCTAACGCGGATGAGATCCTGGCATTTTTCTTGCCGACACACTCAAGATGTTGCTTGAAGGTTAGCCTATGGTCCAATATTAGGCCCAGGTACCTAATGGCAGGCTTTGACCTAATAAGGCAGCTTCCGACTTCAATAGAGGCAGCTCCAACTATCTTCCTGCTACTGACTGGCACCGATTCCGTCTTGTGGGATAACCTCACGGGATGGCCGCGTCTGTGCTGGCTTGAAAGAAGTACGTGTTTAGCGACTGAGATGACTACAATGTCGTCAGCTAATTCCACTATTGTACCGCCATGAGGTAGCGGTAGGTGCAGTACTGCGTCGTTCATGACATTCCAGAGAGTTGGGCCTTGCACCGATCCTTGAAGTACGCCACCAAACTCGAAAAATAACTCGCCCTAAAAAGTGTAATTTTCGCCCAAATTTTTAGGAAATCGACCTAAAACGAAAAGGCCATACTAACTTCGTCTGAGCCGAAGTTTTAATACCCTTGCAAATGCTGTTTGAAATGTCAGAGTTTAAGAACGCTTACAAAAAAGTCTAAACATTTTTTAACTAAAACCCATTTTCCGACAGATAAACATCTGATTTCGGCCAAATTTCGCGAATCTTTTTAAAAACATATCAAATTAACAATCGCGGAGTTTAAGAAAGATAAAATTTAAAACAGAAAAGTTTTTTCTCACTAAGACTCATTTTCCGACCAAACGGTCCTATGGCAGCTATAAGAAATAGTAATCCGATTTTAACCAAAATTTGCAAATCTGTTTGAAAGCATATAATATTAACAATAGCCGAGCTTGAGGACGCTAACAGTGAAAACAAAAAAGGTTTTCCCAGTAATACCCATTTTCCGACCGATGCTTCCTATGACAGCTATAAGATATAGTCATCCGATCTTGACCAAAATTTGCAAATCTGTTTGAAAGCATATTATATTAATTATGACAGAATTGAAGAACGCTAATATTGAAAACAAAAAAGTTTTTCTCACTAAGACCCATTTTTCGACCTATGGTTCCTATGGCAGCTATAAGATATAGTCATCCGATCCGATCGGTTCCGACATATTAGCAGCGTGCAGTAAAAAGAAGACTCTGTGCAAAATTTCACCTCGATAGCTTTAAAACTGAGAGACTAGTTTGCGTAGAAACAGACGGACGGACAAAGCTCAATCGACTCATCTCATCTCCCTGATCAAGAATATATATAGTTTATGGGGTCGGAAATGAATATTTCTATGCGTTGCAAACTTCTGGGCAAAATTATAATACCCTTTGCAAGGGTATAAAAAGGGACAATGGCGACTCGCCTCATTCTTAAGAAAATTTTTCTAAAAAATAGAAATTGTGTTCTAAATTTCAGGGCAATTTGGATTATTAATCTTAGAACTTTTTAGCAGGCTCTAGGTCAAATTTTTCTTAAAAATATAAAATTTTGTCTAAATTTAAAGGCGATTTTCTTAAATATAGAAAAACAATTTTCTGAGTACAGAAATCTCAAGTAGCTTTTCTCCTGCTGCAGTGTCATATAGGAGTACTCAATTCGTAAAGTAATCGTGGAAGATACTGATGAGGTACTTAGTCACTCGCAGCCGGTGTAGAGCTTCAAGTATGCTTTGCCAGCTGACAGTGTTAAAGGCATTTTTGACATCCAGTGTGGTAATAAGACAGAAGATCTTGCGTCCACCGCGACTCCTGGTGCCTTCGATAGCTTCTTGCGCTAACTTTGTGAATGCGTCTGTAGTGCTCAGCTTCTTTCTGAACCCGTATTGATGCTCAGAAGGGCATTCCCGTTCAACAGCTAGTCAATATCTATACCTTTATGCAGATAGTGGATTTTATCATTGGGTGTTATTATCGGCGTAGAGAAGAAAATTTGCAAATAGAATTGGAGAAATGAGTAGAAATACTCGGCAAATAGTTTGTCACTAAAATAGGAGGAAGGAATCATTTCCGACCCTTTAAAGTGTATATATTCTTGATCAGCATCAAACAAGAATGTTGAATCGTTAAAGTTACAGTATCACTTATTCCCAATTTATAATTACTACATTGCGATTTGATGTCATAAGCTCGTTTCCGAGAGTAGAAAGCTTCATAGCTTCTCTACAAGTTTTATCACCGCCAAGTATCCTATGTACTGTGCGGTCATTCGGAAGCTTCAGGCCTTTGGAGGTACTCCGACAGTCTTTTCCAAATAACACCGAAATCTTTATGGTTTACTTTCTCCATTTCAAACACTGTAATCAATTTTTGAATTGGTCAATTGGATTTCAAAGCTTTGTTATGCCTTTTCAATAGTAATTTGTTTAATATCGAAAAAATGAATAATTCAACTAAAATGTTCACAACTGAAACTGTTAAAAATTCCTCAACTGGAGGTTGTGAACACCCTAAATGGGTTAGAAAAAGAGATAATAGATTTACTTACAGACTTTACATTTGATAAAGATTTATCAAATGTAGATAGCTTGTCACTCGTAAAGTAAAATGGGTTAACTACATTCGTACAAATGTATGTAACAGGCAGAACTATCTTTGACATGAATAACTTAATGTTATTGATAGTTAATTGAGTCAAGGCTATTAAATATCATTTCCAAAAATAAAACATCAAAAATTTGGAAAATACTTACCAAAATGAATGAATTTTATTTCACATGCTTGACAAAGTACTGAAAACTCCTTTTTATTCAGTGTTCCTTTCGATCCTTTCGATAAATTCAAGAATTGTTTAATATTTCATCAGTTTCTCTTCTAAGGTCAGATCAAACATATGAATTTTTCCATCTTTTCCATTCCATTTCGTATGTATTCCACAATTTCTAATCTAATTGCATTGCATGGCCATGCCTCTTGGAGACATCTTCAAATAGCGCTCCCCAAGAGACACGCTAGAATTCTTAACTACCCATAATTGTTATATATTTTTCCAAGCATATTGCAATCATATGCGTGTCACCATCACCATCATCACCATTACCACCATCATCATCATCATCATCATCATCATTGACGTGGGCTTCTCTCCAGTTGGCTTGCAATAATATCATCATCACAAATACACAAATACTCTGGCAGAGCTCAAGGTTACGCATACGCCGAGTATGCTCGCCATATCTAAGCAAATAGACGACACAAAACGAGCGAGGCAAAACGCAATGCAAACAAAGACAGAAACGGAGACCGGGACGGACACTTGTGCAGCCGCAGCTAGAATTTTAAATGCACACAAGTGCGAGTGCGAGTGCGAGTGCGAGTATATAGAATTTGAGTATGAGAGGCAGCTTTAGCATTGGTGTCAAAAGTATTTGAAATATCCATGGCTAAGCTGATGATCGACAGTTTGTTAATAAATTACAGTTTGGTGTATTTTGGCCCAATTCTGGCACATCCCCCCACCCAGAGACAGCCAGGGCAACGCTAATTGCTGTGCTCAAGCGTAAAACATTTTCACAAGAACTAATAAATGCAACTACAGAAGAAGCCAAAGACAAGCGATGCGAGCTAAAAGGGGCCACCCACATGACAAGGCATAAAGAAAATGCAGCCACTGACTATGGCAGCTGGCTGTCTCTCTGTCTGTCTCTCTGTCTCCAAGGCATCCTCAATCTTCTTCCTTCCAACAACGTTGTCTCATCGTGGGTGGCCCGAAGGCTGCCTTAAATGCCCTCATTAATACTCTTTTCCCCAGAGAGAGTTCTTCGGGTTATTAATAAAAGACTTGGCTATTTTTAAGTTATTGGCCCTTATCAAGTGGAAACAATAAAGAACATTAAATATTCATGTACATTCTGACAATTTGTCAAATTTTCCAGGTACTGGGGAGATTACAGATTTTAAATAAAAAATTTTTGGAAGACAACAAAATTTTTATCATTATTTTAATTTAATTATTAAATATTGCAGATGAGTTAAAATTAATAAAAATATCTAAATTAATTTGCTAGAGAAAATTCACATAATTTAAAATAAGTTCTTAGGAACTAAAAGCTTAAAATACTTTTTGAAATTCGGTAATATCTTATAAGTATTTGGGAGTAGTAATGACAACACAATGTAGAGGAATGGGTGGAAGGGAAGGCATCGCTGAAGATGCTAAGCAGCACAATTCTGATGCACTGGCTCTTCAACTCAGTGGTCGATCGTACCTACTAATACATGGCATAATATAATAGTATGTTTTTATGTTGGCTACGGAGAAGTCCACAAATCTGAAGCTTTTGGAAAGGACGCAGCATTAGGCATTGGTCTGTATAGAGAGGACGCTGAAGACCAATCACTCATCGTCTGCTCAACGTCTACAATGACAGAAAAATCAAGAAATTTTTTACGTCAAACAATAATTTTTCGTATAAAAACTTTAGTCCGATATGAAAATAAATCAAATTGATATGTTAAAAATTTCAAAGTGATATTTTTAACATATCACTATTACGTTTTTAGTATCATTCTGACCCTATTTAATATCAATTTAAGTAAATGATATTATTTTGGATCAGAAAGATATTATTTTCTTGCCAAATGAAATGAAAATATTGATATTTTTGATTTTTATCAGGTGAATATCAAAATGAATTTGATCTCTGTGTGCTAGTTCTTGTTCTAAGTAAAAAATTCTTAACTAAAGAATGTTTTTTAAAAAACCTAATTTCTTGATAACTTTTCGAATATGGGCTTTTCCACAGAAAAGTCCACCGAGACCAACAAATGAAAAGTACCTCAAAAAACACTATTTTTTTATCATTTTTTCATGGGGAAATAATCAAAAAGAACTAATATGAGCCAATTTTAAATATATTCATAACCCATTTCAAGATTTTCGAATGCAAGGTGCAAGCGCCATTTTTCTTATTTGGATACGTTTTGTTGTCATCAAAATGCCTTTAGATTGCATTGATTTTTCGTCTCTAAACTATTTCTAAGGGTACAAAGAGTTAAAAAAATAATGCAGAAGACACCATAAGAAACTATGTGATTGCAATTAACTGTAAGTTTTTGTTTTATATTATAACAAAAACAACATAAATATAATGCGGAAATTTAAGTAACGTAACGTCAGGTAACGTCACGTCAGATACTTCTGCAAATAAAAAAAAATTGGGAAAACATTTTTGTATAAGATAACCTGGAAAATAAACTTGTATTATTTCAAATCATACTAAAAAAAATTGTATACAAAAAGTTTTGCCCCATTCGCCGAATTTTGCATTTTTCTAAAACAAGTCAAAACCCACTTCCGTTTTATGTAATGTCACGCCAGCATTTATGTTTGCTTATATCTTTAAGCCCCATACGGACATCCGAAGCAGCGAGAAGTTTCATACAAAAATTGAGGGAAGAAGAAGCAGAAGTTATAACTTCGCCACTTGAACTTTTTGCAAGTACGGAGATCAGAATTTGAATGTCATCCTTAACAGTCAATGTTACACTTTACAGCACATTTGTGGAGACTATGTAAATTGGCTGTGGGCCTTATTGTGCTTTGAGCAGCTGACGCAGCATTGAGAATGCACCTTGTTAAGTCGCTCTGCGCATCGATCAGCTGGAGTGCATTAAGCTAAAGTGAACTAAAAAATAATAATAAAAAAGAACATGGCAGAAAAGCAAAAATGAAAGAGTCGCTTGGAAATGTTTTCACATGATGAAAAAATTTCTTTAATTTTGGCGGTGAAAGAGCGGGAAGTTATTTGGGATCTTTCCCACCCCAAGCATGCGGCCTTAAATTTTGTAAGCAAGGCTTGGGGAGAAGTGGCCGCCATATTACAAGAGAAGGTATGTACATATGTGAAAAATTAACACTTTGAACAATTCGATTAAAATTTGTACCAATATGTTATAGCCACTATAGCCACTATTGCCGAAAAGGCTTTAAGTCTTTGTGGGAGAGCTATCGCTATCATGGCAAAAGCGGAAAGCAGATGAAGACTGGTAGTGCCGGTGGTGAGCCAATAGATTGCCCTTATTTTATGGACGATGTTAAAACTGATTGGGAATTCGGCGCATTAATGTCATTTCTGCCGAATGTCTCATCAAAGCGCAGGTAAACCGATCAATAATATTTGTGTAAATTAATTTAATGAAAGATTCATTATTTTACAGGACATTTCAAACTGACCCCTTGCTTCCTGCTGAGTGCCTGGACAATTCTGCAGTGGATATAGAAGAGTGCATTTCTGTCTTTTCAGGTGGGAGACAGCATCGAAGATGGGGCCACAACCAGCAGTTACTCCAATTTCAGTTGCAAATATAAGTCAACTTGGCATCAAAACAAAAAACTGATGATCGAGCAGTGTGACCCACCACCAGTAAAACTTAAAATGCCACAAACTTCAATTCTCGGCGTAATTTTTTCTTAATTCTGGTCACACTACTCTTACGTTCCACGGTGACGAAACATATGACGAAGTTAGCTAAATTACGAACGTCGGATGTCCGTATGGGGCTTTAACTCCTTATGATCGATTGATGTCATTGTTTTTGCTAATTATAGTGCTACTTAAGTGCTACCCAAATATAGAACAATCTCTTTAAAAATCCAAGATTTTAATATATTTCAAAAAGATCTTTTCGTACGAACGTAACGCTACGTCAGTTTGGAAATGCCCATATGTTAAGCACGATTCGGAATATTAAAAAAAAACTTTAAGAGCTCAACATAAAAATGTTCTGGACTTAAATTGCGACTACTTCGGAATACAGTTTTCAAGGTTTGTTTCGGAACTTCACAGACTGGACCCGACTAGGATTCGGAGTGGCTGTATGCTGCTAAGAGCCGGAAATGAAGTCGTCCTACAAATGGAGTAGTATTTAACGCAGAAGCAACATTAAACATACCTATCGCACACAACGAGAATAAATTGATATTTTTTCATATCAATTAAATCTAATTGATATGTTAAAAAATTCAAATCGTTATTTTTTATCATACCATTATTACATTTTTAATATCATTCTGAAACTATTCAATATCAATTTAAGTAAATGATATTATTTTGGATCAGAATGATATTATTTTCTTGCCAAATGATATGAAAAAATTGATATTTTCAAAATGTTCATTTTAATTAGGGTTATATCACATTAACACATACACACTCCATGGACATATTTAAACACAAATTGGGCTTCCTCAAAACGTTAAAGATCCTGCTGAACTTCTAAGTTGAAATCGTATCCTAAAACTAAACACCCGGTCTTATTGAGGAGTTTATGTAATACCAGCTGAATCAGCCGCGACTTCGCCCGCGTGCAAGTTCTCCAAGTTCTCCAAGTTCTCTCTGTCAAGTCAATGTCAAGTCACTGTCAAGTCACTGTCAAGTCACTGTCAAGTCACTGTCAAGTCACTGTCAAGTCACTGTCAAGTCACTGTCAAGTCACTGTCAAGTAACTGTCAAGTCACTGTCAAGTCACTGTTTAGTCACTTTTGCCCCTCTTTCCCCCTTTTTCACAGCCCCTTTTTCAACACTCCACAAAACAACAACAAACGAGAAGGCCAAGCTAACTTCGACTGTGCCGAAGTTTTTATACCCTTGCAAATGCTGTTTTTGAAGTGTCAGAGTTTAAGAACGTTTACATAAAAATCTAAAAAAATGTTTAACTAAAACCCATTTTCCGACAAATAAACATCTGATTTCGAACAAATTTCGCGAATCTTTTTGAAAACATATCAAATTAACAATCGCGGAGTTGAAGAAAGATAAAATTTAAAACAGAAAAGTTTTTCTCTCTGAGACACATTTTCCGACCGATCGGTCCTATGGCAACCATAAGATATAGTCACCCGATGTCGATCAACTTTTTCAAATTAGTTTGAAAGCGTTTAATATTAAGAATCACCGACTTTAAGAACGATTTACTTGAAAACAAAAAAGTTTTTTCACTAAGACCCGTTTTCCGACCGATCGGTCCTATGGCAGCTTTATGTTATAGTCATCCGATCTTGACCAAAATTTGCAAATCTGTTTGATAGCATATAATATTAATAATGGCAGAGTTTAAGGCCGCTAACATTCAAAACAAAAAAGTTTTTCTCACTAAGACCCATTTTATGACCGATGGTTCCTATGGCAGCTATAAGATATAGTCATCCGATCCGGTCGGTTCCGACATATTAGCAGCGTGCAGTAAAAAGAAGACTCTATGCAAAATTTCAGCTCGATAGTCAAAATTATAATACCCTTTGCAAGTGTATAAAAATACGCATGACGTCATCGTCACTTGACGCTGAAATCAAATTTTATTCCTACTAAAATCTTCCGTACCGAAATTAAAGATGTTTCACATCAAAAAAAGTAAAACGAAGAGTTTGAGTACGAACGCTCTTAAAAAAAAAACGTATTCGTTTTGGAATTTTCAAAAATCTCGCTATTGAAATCGAGCTAAATTCGTTCTCAATTTGATTTTTAAAGGCAAGAGGAGCGAGGAGAAGTATGAGGACTGGAGAGGGCAAGCCAACTTTGAGAGAATATCGTTGAACACGCTCTCACAGTTTCGTTTTTCAGGGGAGAGGGCTGTTTGCAGAAACTTCTGAGAGCGCAATCGTTTACTGAGAGCTGAACTACAGAGAGAACTACTATTACAGCGTTGATCATTCATGTTAAACATTGAGAGTGAGAAGAAGAAACCGATTAAAGAATTGTATAAAATAAAAACACTCGGATGTGTTTCTGAAATCTCTAGAGATTTTGGTATAAACGCTCGTATTTCGAATTAAAACTGCATGCCTTTATATGTGAAGTGCCACAAATATGCCCGGCTACTAGATTATATGACAAAACTTGGGCGATTTGAAACCGACTGCTGAAGGCCAAGTACATTTAATGCGTACGGTTTTGCCGAAATATGATCTAGTAGCCGACCTTATTTTTATCATTTCACATATAAAGTTCTCCTAGCTTAGTTTCAAATCGTTTGTACGAAAACCTCTAGAGATTTCTGGAACACATCCGATTATTAAAATGAACTCTAATACAAATAAAGAAACGTATGAACGAAAACTATGCTTCTAAGGGGACTTGATCCACAACCTCGACGTTTTCCAAGCGAATATCTTGTCCAGTCGACCATGGCCCTTGTTACTCGCTGGGCGGCAAACTGCCAGCTGCTTACATTCTGAACTATGATTTAGCCGCCAGGTCTCGCCTGTGCCTGATAGTCGAGTGAGCTAAAGCACCGTCATCTCTGCGTGTTACAGTCTTCGAGGTCTCTAGTTCAAGTAAAGTAAGTAAAAAAAAAAAAATATTGAAATACTATCTCAAAATCAATCACAGCTTATACAAAAGTTGGTGGTGATTGATGGTGGATGGGGGGTATTTTATTTGAAACTTATTCGTGCTTGGATCAAGTACTGAAACTCTTGAATCAAGAATGTCGGTATCAAAAATTCATTCTGTGATCAAGAATTTTGCTCTTGGATCAATAATTTTCATTTTTACCGTACTTCTGACTTCGAAAATTCTTGATCCAAGTAGTAAATTCTCTTTTTTTTTCTCTTAGTGTAAAAAAGAAGATTTCGCAATGAAAATTTAGTTTGAAACTTGAATTAACCAAGAAAAATCACAAATCAAATTGAAGTTAGGTGGGTGTCAGACCACGGCCGATCGGTTACGGCCTTGTTCTTCATGGTGATACGATATTTGGATGGATATCACATGTCCACCTCTATAGAAAACAAAACATAAACTTTTTTATTTTGTAAATCGGTGAATGCCATGTTATAATTCTGGTTATGTTAAGTATATGCTCCAAGTTTTAAGTCAATTGAACAAAGTTCACATAGTTTTAAAAAGTTTCCCCCATACAAACTTTTCGGTATCAAATTTTCAAAATTTTCAGGTGATTTGTGTGGCCCCCAACTGGTTCCCACCGAAACTCAAAAACAGTCCAAAATACTAGAATACCGTTTTAGGTGCATTTGATTCTCAAATTTTTCTTCTGGATACCAAAAATGAATATACATTTAAAATTTCTTTGCTAAATGCTATCATAGAGTATTCAGCCTTCACCTAGAAATCATTTTCTTTACTTATATCGTTCAGTAACTTTGGCAACTTTTTGTGGTTGGGTTGGTCTTTTTTGGATAGCATTCGTTATGTGGCCTGTCAAGAGTTTTTCTCTGGCTTAACTGCATCCATATGCTAGAGGGCGAACACACACACAAAAATGAAAAAAGGGAAAGAACACTAAAAAGATATTAAAAAAGTGAAGACTTGCCTTGCACTTGAGTGTCTCGGTAGCAAATGGCAAGTATCCTGCAAAGAAGAAAAAATGCAAAAAATTAATTAACCATATGGCCAAAGCGGGAATTTGTTAACAATCAAAGCGCAGCGCGTGCGCGCAATCAATCAGAAAATAAACAAAGGAGACGAGGGAAGGGAAGGGTGGGTGCCTACATACCTCCTTCTCTCGTTACTGCACAAGAATTTCAAATTGGTATGCAAATTTTTCGTGCCCTCCCTTCCTGATGCCGCACACAGCTACTGTGTGCTGAGTACCTCTTCGGGGTCTTCTGGCTTGGTGAGAACAAAAGCGCCAGGCAAACGCCATAATTCAAGTGGCCGCTGCGATTTCATGCCTGATTTCAATTATCAATACGCGCCATCATCGACAGCCAGCGACAAGGAGGCGGTGGACACGTCGCGAAAACGAACAATGGGCACAAATCATTTCATATGCCAAACGTGTGGTCGATGATTGGACTGGCCAGACCGCAGACCGCAGCAAAAGGAGAAAAGAAATTCACTTTAAATATTTTGCCATATTTTATTTTAGAGCAGACATTTCGCTACATTTTGGGCAAACCTCGGGCATTTGTTTTGTCAACTTGTCAGCGGGGATATTGATGAATTTAATAAATTAACAAAAAAAAAAAAAAAAACAAACAGAACCGCATCATCATGTTGTACATGACACAAAGCTGCAGTTCATCGATGGGCAATGAATACCAAAAAAAAGGAAAAAATATCAACAAACAACATGCATATCAGCAAACGATTTGCCAAACAGATTTAACGGATGCAGATGCATGGAATTTTAAACGTTATAAATGATTTCAATCAAATGGCTTGTCAAATTTGGCAAAAGCAAAACAACAAAATAATAATAAAACAAAGCTGCACAATGAAGGCCTTACCTGATTCAATATTTATGGATGGGCTTATCGGGAACATTAATCAAACAGAATTCTGTTCACAAATAGAATACTTTTAATTGGTGACTTGACATAAGCACCATGGACATGAAGCGCATATTTAAATAAATCATGGTGCGTTTTGGTACGTTTGGTACATATGAAAACATTGAATCAGTGTCAGAACATTATTGTTATTAAAGTTTTCATTCTCGAGAAAAGTGGTGAATTTAACAAAGTTGAGAAAAGAAAACAGTTTTAGGCAAGGTTCAGGTTGTTGTTGAGCATTAGAATACGTTGTTTTAGCAAGAGTTCAATTCAATTTAAATTATTTACTTCATTTACATTAACATAGATATACCTTAAGCTACTGAAATTTGAGTGTTAGATTTTAGGCGGATTTAGCTTTTCAACTATTAAGAGTTGCGGTGGTCACGCCCTTGCTCCGAGGCAACTGGTTTCAGTTAACTCGCTTCGAAGTGTGTAACAACAAAAAACTTTATGCACCGGCATGACGCACATGCAGAGGTCGCAACAGGGGCAGTGTGCGTGATCGAAACTCGCTGTTGTTGTTGTTGTTGGACTGCTCGCAAACTTAAATTTCGTGCCTGCCTCTGATTTAGAGTATATGATAATATGAAATGATGTGTAATTTCAATGCTTAGAACTAGAATTTATGACATTAGTCCTAAAGTCTATATTCCTACTATGAAAAAGCAAAGAAAAACTTATAAATACAAGTTTTGGGGACGTTTGCTAGGTTCGATATAGCTAATTATAGAGGAATCCGTAAGATTTCTGCCATACCTAAATTGTTCGAGCATCTAATTACTCCCCAATTACAACATTTTTACCAACCTATTCTTAGTCTATTCTAGCACGGTTTTATTTGTCGGCGTTCAATTTTAACTAAACTACTCGACTTTTCTTCAATAGAAAGTCAGGGATTTGATGCTGTCATCACGGACTTCAACAAAGCCTTTAATTCCTTTAATCACAATTTACTTCTATATAAATTATGCTTAGCACACAGAAAAAACAAGAAAGAAAGTCGGTCAAGCCCGACTATAACTTACTCTGTACCCTTAAAGTCGCAGCTCGCATTTGCTCACGAGCTATACGCGCTCATCCCTAAGTTTTTCTCTCTCTCTCTCTCTCACTAAGATTGCCTCTGTTGAACGAAATGCTGTTGTTATGGGTGGGGAGGTGAGGGGTGTTAGCTGGCCTTTTTTGCTCATAACTTGAGTATCGTTCATCCGATCTTTATCATTCCTTCAGCAAATCGATAAATAATTTTGATTACTACATATCTCTAGAAAGTACGAACAATCTATCATCAAAACTGTGGAAGATATGACGTTTTTTCTAAATTGCGGGGGCGCGAGGGGGCGTGGGAATAATTGAAAATAAACTTAATCTGTGTACCTTTGGTAAAGAGCATAAAAAGGTGAGCTAAAAACAAGTTCAAAAAAATTTATTTTATCTTGACCTTCGGATTGAAATTTCAAGTACAAGTCATACTGGATTCTACTCTAATCAAGTTCGAAAGGATTGAAACAATCCTAAAACGCTTGGACCAATCCGAAAATGCTCATTTGAAGTACGGATCCTACTTGAAAAGCAAATGGTCCTGACTCGCTATTGAAGTAAGTACGGAATTCCACTGTCAAAGAGAAAGAGCGAAAAGAAACCGAGAGCAAGTTCGAAACTGAAAGAGAAAAGCTCTCTCAGGCTTAATGGGTAAATGGTGTGCTATGCTGTCGTTCGGTTTTAACGACTCTAAGCCTGAAGAATGTAAATGTATTGAGCAAGTTTTTGCAGTTCGAGTATCAAGCTCGATTTAATCTAGGGTATTTTGGCCGAGAAGCCGATTTCGAGATCAAATTAAGTACGAATATCGAGCTTAAATCAATATCGGTCCTTCTTGATTGGATCCGACTGAGGGATCAAATTGAGCTCGAATAACAAGATAAAATCAGTCTCGTGTGAGCTAAAGTCGGGATCAAGAAAGAATTCCGAGATTGAAAAATCCGTACTCAAATCAATCCTTCTCGTAGTTGGTTCGAGAAAATCCGTGCTTGACCGACTTCTGATATCGTTTGGGATTGATTTTAGTCAGAATATCTTGGATTTTTTTTCTGTGTAGGTCTCCCATCCAACTTTCTCTGCACATTGGTTTTTTTTGGCCTTTTTTTGGCAGAAAATCTAGTTGTTGAGATATTGACCCCAAATTTGGTTTCTGCGCATATTTTGGACCCCAAAGACGACTTGCAAAGATTCACTCAATTTAGACCAATAATTTATATAGCTGCCATATAACCGATCTGGCAGATTTGATCTAACCTTGTTGTTTCTTATGATACTGATCTGAAATTTGGTTTGTACTCGTATTTTTAGCTTCTTATACGACTTATAAAATCGGGTTCGACTTGGACCATTACTTCATATAGCTCCCATATTGCCGATCTGGCCGATTTGAGCTAACTTTGTTGGTTTTTATGCTATTGAACTGAGTTTTAGTTTGAACATGTACATATTTTAAGCTCCTTAAGCGACTTATTCAACTTTTTTCAATTCGGCTCACTATTTCATATAGCTGCCATATAACTGATCTGTCCGATTTGATCCAACTTTGTGGTATTTTACGCTATTGAGCTGAAATTCGGTTTGTACTTTTATTTTTATCTCTAAATACGACTTACAAAACTTTTTTGTGTTTTACGCTTCTAAGCTAAAACATTTTTTTATCTCTTTCTCATGTAATATTTTCAACTTAAGCACGATTTCAGCTGCAATAAAGCCGATTTTCTCGAAAAGTCGCACGTTGTAGCAAGAAGTGTTAGTTACTCATAAATCTGCACACTTTCGTTCGTTAGCAACTTTGCATTTAAAACCCCGTGCAGCGTTGTGCCATGTTTAACTATTATTCCACAAAACACAGCTACACTGGTTTAAGGGTCAACCTAAAATTACACATTGACAACACGTGGCACAATTGGGCAACCGAAAACAAAAATGTCATCTTATAATCTTAAATATCTGGACTAAAAATTTGCAATTTTACAATTTTAATTTTGCCTCTAATTTTTTAAGCAGACGCACTAAAAGTCGCAAAATATTTGCTGTCAATTTCACAAAAATCACGTGGCACACAAACAGCTGACTTCAACAGCCCGTCAACAAAACAGTTTTGCCACAAAGTTTGAATATGTTTTGTTTTTTATATAATAGAAGTATGTAAATATGAAAAACCAATTAATATTTGAAATCTGAAAAAATTATTTTTTTGGGCTTATGCCAAAAAAAAGGACAAAAAACCACTGTGCACTGCTAGGTTAGATCATACCTTTCCAATCTGTCCCAACGTGTGCGTTTTAAGTCTGCTGTATCCGAAATCGATCACGCTACTTCTGGATTTCCCATCTCATTGTGGTCCATTGTTGTCCAACCTATCCCATTGGCGACATCCCACAAGTTCTTTCTTATTCTACTGCACTTCTGTATGCTGATGACCTCAAGCTATGTGGGTTATTTGACGAACCAGTTTCTCCACTTCTATTACAAAGTACTTTAAACTTTTTGAGTGATTGGTGTAACCTGAAGTTGCAAAGTGCAATTTTAAGAGATCTCTTCAAAGACACCGTTGATGAGGAACCGCTACATCTCATATGGGTCATTCTTTTTGAAACCAAACGGTTTTAAAATTTACCATTTTTGATTTAAATAAAAAAAAATAGAAAAAAGCTAGCTTCGGCTCGACCGAAGTTAATATACCCTTGATGGCGCCACTACTTTGAACATTTGCTTGCCAGTTTGTTATATGACAGCTATACGATATATTCATCCGATTTTGACCGAACTCCACAAAATTGTGTGTAAACTGATACTATTCACAACTGGAAGGTATAAAGATGCTGTCATTGAAAACAAAAAAGTTTTTTTCACTAAAACTACTTTTTCGACCGATAGTTCCTATGGCAGGCTATATGCTTTAGTCATCCGATTTGGATCAAACTTAGCAGAATTGTGTAGTAGCATATAATATTGCTTAGTGACAAGTTTGGAAGCGATAGCATTGAAAACAAAAAAGTTTTTCCTACTAAGACTTTTTCTCAGACATATCTTTTGTATGGCAGCTATACTATATAGTTGTCCGATTTTCATAAAACTTGGTGGAATTGTGTAGAACAATAGATAACTTAGAAATACGAGGATTGGGGACGTTTGCGTTGAAGACAAAAAAGTTTTTCTCACTAAAACTACTTTTTCGACCGATGGTTCCTATGGCAGCCATATGATATAGTCATCCGATCCGGCCAATTACGACAAATGGGCAGTGTATTTGTACCAAAAGGCTTCGTGCAAGGTTTCGTTAAGATAGCTTTAAAACTGACTGAGGAGATAGCATAGAATCAGACGGACAGACGGACATGGCTATATTAACTCAGCTCGTCATGCTGAATAAGAAGATGTATACTTTGTGTGGTCGAAGATGCTTCCTTCTATGCGTTACAAACATCTGAACAATTTTAATATACCCTCTTTATTGATGATAGGCCTAATATTTAATCTTTTTTTTCTGTGTACCCTCAAGTGATGAATTAGTATGAGAATTGCCTGCGAATAGGACCGATCGGTCGGAAAATGGGTCTTAGTGAATAAAAAACTTTTTGTTTTTAAGTAAATCGATCTTAATGTCGGTGAATATTAATATTAAACGATTTCAAACTACTTTGAAAAAGTTGATCAACATCGGGTGACTATATCTTAAAGTTGCCATAGGACCGATCGGTCGAAAATAGTTCTTAGTAAGAAATTTTTTTTGGATTTTAATGTTAGCGTCCTTAAACTCACTAATTACTAATTCAATATGCTTTTAAATATATTCGCAAAATTTGATCGAAATCGTATGACTATATCTTAAGGCTGCCTTCGCACAGTGGGCCAGCTTATCTGAAGACTGCGGCCAAAAACACTTTCAGTAGATATACCGACTTGAAATTTTGATTACGGTTTTATAAAACCGTTAGATATGAGATTTCATAAAATTGTCGTGGCTAAACCTTCACACTCCGACGCCTACCATACAATTTTACCAAGTGTAAGAATAAAGTTATGGTAAAATTTTTTATTTGTGTTTAAATTTTTGTTTTCTTATGTTAGTTTTTGTATTAAAAGCCTCCACTTAACATAAAAAGAAGCAAAAATAAAAAAAACGAGAAGGCCAAGCTAACTTCGTCTGTGCCGAAGTTTTTATACCCTTGCAAATGCTGTTTTTGAAATGTCAGAGTTTAAGAATGCTTATATAAAAATCTAAAAAATTGTTAACTAAAACCCATTTTCCGACAGATAAACATCTGATTTCGACCAAATTTCGCGAATCTTTTTGAAAACATATCAAATTAACAATCGCGTAGTTGAAGAAAGATAAAATTTAAAACAGAAAAGTTTTTCTCACTAAGACACATTTTCCGACTGATCGGTCCTATGGCAACCATAAGATATAGTCACCCGATGTTGATCAACTTTTTCAAATTAGTTTGAAAGCGTTTAATATTAAGAATTACCGACTTTAAGAACGATTTACTTGAAAACAAAAAAGTTTTTTTCACTAGGACCCATTTTCCGACCGATCGGTCCTATGGCAGCTATATGTTATAGTCATCCGATTTTGACCAAAATTTGCAAATCTGTTTGAAAACATATAATATTAATTGTGGCCGAGTTTAAGGCCGCTAACACTGAAAACAAAAAAGTTTTTCTCACTAAGACCCATTTTTGGACCGATGGTTCCTATGGCAGCTATAAGATATAGTCATCCGATCCGGTCGGTTCCGACATATTAGCAGCGTGCAGTAAAAAGAAGACTCTGTGCAAAATTTCAGCTCGATAGCTTTAAAACTGAGAGACTAGTTTGCGTAGAAACAGACGGACAGACAGACGGACAGACAGACAGACGGACAGACAGACGGACAGACAGACGGACAGACAGACGGACAGACAGACGGACGGACAAAGCTCAATCGACTCAGCTCGTCGCCCTGATCAAGAATATATATAGTTTATGGGGTCGGAAATGAATATTTCTATGCGTTGCAAACTTCTGGGCAAAATTATAATACCCTTTGCAAGGGTATAAAAAATTAATTTTTAAGAACTCAAAAAAAAAAAATAACACATACTATATATCACTGCTATCTCAGATTTTAAAGATCATCCAGTAAAACATAAACACAGATTTTAGTCGAATTGACTTGTGTTTGGATGGAGCACATAAAAAAGAATCAAACACCACAACAACAGAGACCAGAAATGTATCAGTTGCATCGCACAAAACAAATAGCAAAAAAACAAGCACACTTTAGGCTCTGGGAAAGAAACACTTTCCGGCACTTTCCGACAGCTAAACTTTTGTCGATTTAGAATCTTAAAAGGTTGACCAATTTGATCAAATGAGTCCCATTGGGGGAAACAGGGGGGATCATAACTATTACTTTAGCTGAAATGATATCACATGAACAACAATGGCATACAAAAAAATATTACTGACAAAACATAAAATTTATAATATGAACTTAACAAATTAAAAACAGTTAATATATAAAAAAATAAAGTTCTTTTTTACTATTCATCTTACTTTCCTTTAATATATCATTGAATTAATATTGTTTTAGTGGTTTTAAATTTATCTTAAATCTCAAAAAGCTTCCACAGTAGGAACAAATATATTTCATGCTCTCTCTTTTGAAGCCATTCTTATAGAGTACGGTTGTAATGAAACGAAATCGACTATACAATTAAAAAGCTCATTCTTTTGCGAGATAGAGACAACACGTTTGAAGCCAAATTTCTCACTTTGCATTTTTTATTTTTGGCCTATGGCAGAAACCACTGTGCATCGGTCGCAAAATCAGTCTTAGTGAGAAAAACTTTTTTGTTTTCTATTTGATCGTTCTTGAACTCGGCGATTATTAACTTGATATGTTTGAAATCAGTTGATTATCTGTTGGAAAATGGATTTTAGTTAGAAACATTTTTGATTTTGATGTTAGCGTTCTTAAACTCTGACATTTCAAAAACAGCATTTGCAAGGGTATAAAAACTTTGAAGTTAGCTTGGCCTTCTCCTTTAAATGTATTTGGTTAGTTCTTTATAAGCAAAATTTTCTTTAACTGATAAAAATGATGCGTTGCAAAATGTAAACATCAGAATAATGGATCCTTGAGCATAGTTTCTGCTGTTGGAGGAGGCAGTATCACTTTAAGCGTACTATTTCTTTGATGCATGCACCTGTATCATGATTTTCAAATTGACTTTTATGATGCCGCATCACTCGAGTTCTGTAGGGGGATTATTGCAAATTTATACTTGATCTAAAAGCAAGTTGTTCTGCTGAACATGGTCATTGATACATTCATGCTACATGTGAATTAACACTAAAAGTATCATACGACATATTCTCATGTTTCGAACATGTCGATTGTTAAGCTATTTACATGAAGGCCTACTAGATTATCATGTCATCGTGTGTATAACAGTGTGAAGGCAGCCTTATTCAATTCAAGCAATTAGGGGAAAGGTTGTCAAAATTTAAGGTCAGTTTATTTCAGGATGCAGCCACAGCTGCCCTGTCTTCCTTGGTGAGATTTCGTGCTAAGTCCTTATGTTGCTTCATAAAAGACAAGAAAATTTTAATCTGGACATCTTTTCTATGCTTGAAATTTATTGATATTATAAACATTTCGAAAGAATAAACAAAATTTACTAGTACTTGAGCGGCTTTTCGTCATTATTTTGGCCACTTTGTTGAACTCAAATGGGTAACAATCGATTTACAAATTGCACAGTAAATAAGCAAAAGATCAACGCTAAAATTAATGCTAATCAATTATATCTTATTATATCTTTGTTTAAACACAAAGTTACCTAATGCTGCTCTAACTTAAAGAGACATTGTTGAAATTTCTCTTTCATACTAATGGCATAAAGTTCCTCCCCATCTCTGGCTTGGAACTGCCTTAAAAAATCATCTTGAGACTGCCAATTCTTGAATAGTCCATAAATAATTCCAATCGCCACACAAAGAGCTTATCGTAATCTCGATTTGAAAGCGTAATGCCCATCAAAATGCAACGACCTCTCCTGCTGCCTTCTCATTCCCCCTCCATTTCGAGCACATTCATCAATATTAAAGCCAGCAAAAGAAGCAAAGGAAATGTTCCACCTCCCACCCTATTTTCGCTCTAACCAATGAGTTGAAAAGTAAATTTAATCACTGGCCAAAATAAATGAAATGAAAAATTTAAAGCAATCATAAAATATTTTCAGCTTGTATTTGTTTGTATTTAATAGAGAGTTCTCCCATATTTTCCACATAATAACGTAAGTAGGGGAGAGAGACCCAGTAATTCTTATGATTATCATAATTTATATGGCCTTGAGGAAGTTTTTTCTGTTTTTTTTTTTGAAAACGAGAACGAAAAAGAGCTCTTCTGTGCTTTGTTCTGTTTGGCTGGTGACGTCTTCCGTGCCGCTTCGTGACTCCCAAAAATGGACAGGGGGGAAAAAAAAGTGCACACACACACACAAAGCGAGAGCCCATCTAACTAATGCTAAATACTTTAACCTTGGCTCGCGTCTCAGGGTCTTGAAAATTATATGCCAGCACCTAACCTACCTATATAAAAAAAAAAAAAATACAAACACAAAAATAAAGTTAGGCAAAAACAATTTCCACTCAATGAATAGAAAAATTGCTCACAACAATTGTGTTTGGCCATTTGATGCTAACTAAATAATTAGCTGACATAATTCGCTGTAAAAGACTAAGCCATTAGGCACGAGCGACTTCCACTCGTCCGTCGAGTCAAAAGTCAAGTCAAAAGTGTCAAATTAAATGCGCATTAGTGCGTCATTACGGCGAAAAAGACTTGGCGCAAAACCGCAGCAGTCAAACGGCGGCAAAATATTTCAAAGTTTGTTACTTTTTTTTTTATTTCAGTATTTTATATGTTAAACAATTAAATGGCCGGCAAATTTAATTGCATAATTAATAAACATTAAAAGCACTTAGCTATGGCAACAATGTATCTTATTTTTCTTCTTCTTTTTGTTTTTTTTTTAATACTATACAATTTTGCAGTTTGCGTTTTTGGCTTCTATTTGGAATTTGTTGCTGTGGCCGGCTGTTTGCTGTGAATCTTCATGACCAGAGACACGCACCACGCGACGTATACGTAACGCGAGATTACAACATACAGTGAGACATTGATAAGAGAGATTAATATCCAGTGTTGCGTCCATGCCTAGATACCAGAGATTGAAACCGAATCGAATAACGGCTTGGGTTACGATTACTGTTTTGGCAAATTGTATTACGGTTGTGGGATATGGCTTACGGTAAGGGTAACGATTATTAGCCCTATTCTGTTTCGGGTTTCTATATCAAAAGAAAACAATTGCCGGAAAATTCTTGTTTTTAATTGATGTATCGCGGATTTAAAAAATGTCCTGTAGTACCCACAGGTAAACTTATCAAGAACCCTAAGGCGAATAAAAATTGTTCATTCCACTCTTCCATCTACTGTCAAGACCACAGCGCAACTTTCAAGTTGCCGGCGCAGCTTGTCAAGATAACGTTAAACCTTGTGCCAGAATCATTTTGGTCTCACACTTTTACATATTCATACTTACAAAAGCAACTTTAAGGTTTTCTTTTTCATTCACATTCAGTGGAAGAGTGTAACTTGTAAAAGGCGATCGCACAAACACAACAATATGTGTGAATACTTACGTTTTCATACAAACAAATTGGCAGTGTAATAAGAAATATAAGGAAGGTAAAGATTTTGGTAAGCTGCATTATTTCTTTCGCGTTCGTTCATTTTCCTCTGTGCCCATTAGCAACAGTGCAGTGCTAATTTAATAAGCAGCCAATTTGAGTGAGTAAATACATAGGAATGTATGATATGTTCAATGTGCATACACCCGAAATTAACGCATATATTTGTTTCTGTTTCGGTACTGATAACCGGTTATGTCCAGGGAATCAAACTGAAACGAATTTCAGTTCCGGTTCCGGTACGTACCAAAACTTCTGTTTCGGTTAAAGGTTCTGTTTTGTTATTTTTTCATTTCGGTATTCGGTTCCGTTTCGGTTCCTAGATTTTTATTTCGGTATACCGGTACGTACCAGTATGGACCGGTAAAATTAACAGAAATTTTAAGACTTAAGTCCAAACAAAGTGAGTTACAGAGTACATCCTCGCGTACTGATTGCGGGTTTACAAAATTCGCACAACCCAGGCCTTTATTAATTGGATTTCGAATTTGGCGGAATGCGAGGTCGTTCATCAGGGCAAACGGCCTTCCATCAACCGTGCACAGAAAAGCAGCGCATCTCGAATAGTCTGTTTGGTAATTTCCACCCGAATGCTGGGCTTAAACAATTCATCAATGCACCTGGACCGGGAACCAGCAGTTTTCTTTGCCGGTGCTGGGTTCGTCTTTTGCTGATCGACTTGATTGTGAAGTTTTTTTATCAATTCGGCGTGAGATCGAGCAATGTGCTTTTTTAAATTTGTTCCATGATCGCCCTATTAAAAAGGAAAAAACATACATACATACATATAAGTCATTTATGTTCCCTTGCAACTGGTTTATAGACATATGTACATATATGTACAATGTACACACAACCATAGTTTTCGCTTCTTTTCATCAAAGGCCTGCAAACATTAGCATGTACGTACATACATAAAGGCAGGACTATTTAACTTTCTAAGCACTTACATACGAATTAAGTACGTGAGTTTGCATATGCATGAGAGAAAAGTCTCGAAGCTTACATATTATATGTATGTGCATTAGACTGAGTACCATTGTACATTGTACATACATATATGTATATTTCTCGGAAAGTAAATTTGTAAATATCAAACTCACCTTAATTTTTTGTCCACACTCGTTTATTAAGCAATTGCTTACATTTTCTTCAATGTCAAAGGCGAAATACTTCCGATACACATTTGTTTTTGGCCTTGGCGTTTTAAGCGATCGCTTAGATTGACTTGCAATCCTTAAATAAATTAATTACTTATTGCAGTTTCGCAGTACAAACACGAATAAAAATTTTACAACGATTAAACGTAGGCGACTCTACACTGAGATTTTTCATTTTGCATAAAAAAGGGACAGCATCCGAAGAATTAGCAGAAAGCCAACATGCAAAAACGGAACTTAAGTGAAAGAGCGCCAAAAATATACATGTTTTTGTTGCTGTTTTTGTTTCATTATTTCTCACAGAAACCTATATGCATAGACAAAAACAATATCTTTTGTCTGTCTCTCACTCGCAGTCAGCAGCTCTGAATATAGCGATGACAAAATTCCGTGCGGCAACTACGGAAGTTAAAAAAAAAAAAAAAATTACTCAGAACCGAAACTGTACCAGTACACTGTATAGGTTCCTGTTTGATTTCCTGGTTATGTCAATAAAGGTTATAGGGTTTCGGCTATAAGAAAATAAATATAAAAAAATTACAAATGTTAAAGTGTTTTTAGCTGTTAAAGGTAACGGTTTCGGTTAAGATTTTAATCTCTGCCAGATAACAATTTGGTATTCCTCAGTATTTTCAAATTTGAATACCTTTTACTTTCCTTAGTCCAAACTTAAATTTGTCTTGTCAAAAAGTAAACAACTTGGTACTGTAAACGATGGTTTGTTTGATTTGTAGGTTTTTCACTTACACACTATTTGCACACGGGTATCTATTTACAATGTACTACCTATACGTGTGTGTTGGTCTGTCTGTCTACTACGCCATATTTCCAGCGTCTGTCTCCGTTCATCTTCTATGTATAATCTACTACACGCTCTCGTCCATTTCATATATTCAGTGTGTCCATCAATCGACTACCATACCTTAACTTAAAATATAGATACGCATATAAATATTGGCAATCATTTTCAAAAAATTCCAAAGACTACAGTAGCTAATTTAATCATACTTCCAAATGGAACAATCTTTCAAGCTGATAAAAGTGTTGATATTTAAAACGCTTTAAGGCGGGGGAGAATGGATAACTCTAGGCATAACCAGCATGGCTACAGGGAGGTCCATCTAGTGTTTGGAATTTGACTTTAAAAACTTCAACTAAGATTCGGAAAGCGACTAATATTTAGTAAAAACTTTGACATTAACGAAATGAGTCGCTATTCGCTTGAAGAAAGTTGGGAAATATTAAGAACATATTTCCAAAGTGGTGTGTCCTCGACTCAAACTGTGCGAAATTTAAAAAAAGCATTTAACAAACAGAATGTTCCGAAAACTCAATTTGTGGATCAATTCGTGAAGCGAGTTCGTGAAACTGGAATGTTGGTGGATAAACCAACACGTGTACGTATTCGTCCGGTGCGCTCAAACGAAAACATTGCTGCGGTTGCTGAAAATGTGCGCAACTCGCCATCGATCTCAACAATTGGATATTTCGCGCACTTCTTTGAGGCGAATTTTGCATAAAGACCTTGCCATGAAGTCATACAAAGTAAGCTAAAGCCAATTGACCATCCGAATCGTATACAGTTCGCAAATTGGGCGGAAGATCGTTTGGTCGAAGATGGTGAATTTGACCGAAAAATCATATTTTCGGATGGAGCACATTTTCGCCTCGGTGGTTATGTTAATAAACCAAATTCTCGCATCTGGGGCACAGAAAATCCGCATATCATCGTCAAGAAGCCAATGCACCCACCACGTGTCACTGTTTGGTGCGGATTTTGGTCTCGATGCATCATTGGTCCATTTTTCTTTGAAAATGAAGAAGGAGCCACCGTGACCGTGAATGGTGAATGTTAAGTGATTGGTTCTTCGAGAAAATTGAAGCGTAAGACTACGATATTTGGTTTCAACGGTGGTTTGGTTTGTTCGATCGAAACAAAATAGTTTTTCTACTAAGACTCATTTTCCGACCGATCGGTTCTATTGCAGCTGTAAGATGTAGTCAACCGATTTTAATCAAAATTTGCAAATCTCTGTGAAAGTATATAATATTGGAAGTGGCAGAGTTTGGGGACGCTAACATTAAAAACAAAAAAGTTTTGCTCACTAAGAACCATTTTTCCACCACTTGTTCCTATGGCTGCTATGAGATATAATCATCCGATCAGGTCGGTTCCGACATATTAGCAGCGTGCAGTAAAAAGAAGACTCGGTGCAAAGTTTCAGTTTGATAGCTTTAAAATTGAGAGACCAGACAGATGGACAAACAAATTTTGATTCCTATCTCTTAGGGCTCACGCACACATGCACCAGAAAGATGAACTGACGGCTGACCATGATATTTTAGTACGTCAGCAAGCTGAAATAAACAAACTTGTGTAATTGAATACACAAAGCTGAACAACTGAATTTTAAAGATCAAACCAGAGCTTGTTGTGCACACTAGCATGCACGGAGCGTGGGTAATTGTCAAGATCAGCCTTAAGTTCTGCAGTCAGTTCATTTTTCAGCCACATGTGTGCTCGCACCCTTATGGTTCGGACCTCAGCCAGGTTGAACTCTCTTATAGATAAAATTATATAGTATTGGTATAGTACTGTGAACCAGACAAAAGCGGCGTCAACTTGGATTCCCATTTAATCTGTGAAAGAACTTAATTCTCAACTCAATTTCGGAATCCGGTAGTATTTTCCCAGATAACAGATAACAAATTTCTCAACATTCCTAACTAAAGTTTTCTTAACTAATGCATTTAAAATCTGTATTAGAAAGCTATATAAAGTTAAGCTTAATAAGATATAATACATTTGTGTACCTATATATCTAAGGTTAGCTCAAACTAAACAAATTCAGGAAATTCAAAAACCCACGACGGATTCTATAAATAATTAGAAAATTTTTTTTCAGAGTTTTGAAATTTGTATATTTGACTAAATGCTGAAATCTAAGGATTAATCGTTAAAGGGTTTCAACTTTGCAAAGGCTTTTTCTTTGTGGCTCACTACAGTATATAGTTTTATGTATGTGGCACCCATGGAGACAATTGCTCCAGATAAAAACTATAGTGGGAAAATTCAATTATATGTTTCATTTTTCGTCCTCAATTTATAAGTAAATTTCAATTGAAATATATATTTATTTGACAATTGGATGAAAATTTCTTTTGAGAAAATCTTCTTGGTATATCAAAGCTAACACCAAATTTCAAACTTATCGATTGTCAAAAGTATTCGTACTCAGAACGACAGAGAATTCCTTTCGTCACAGTATTTCACATAAATAGAAACACTTTAAAACAGCACATGAGCAACAAAGCAAAGACAAGATGTTTCTAATTATACGAAATACTGTTCGGTCGTTCTGAGTACGCGGCTTAAAGTGAGAAAAAAAATTTTTCAGGAAATTTCATAATTATTGAATTTACTAACAAGGTTCTCTAAGTTCAGCAAATAAACTGCAAAAGAGTTTTTTGCCATTTACATACATCAAACTAAATGAATGTTAATAAAGCTAATTGTCCAAAGATATTTGAACAATGCAACTATCTGCTTGTGTTTGAACACAAGTGTGGGTCCACTTCAAAATAGATTAAGATAACGCACTCCCAAATGGGAGGGTCACATTTGTTAGCATTTAACACGACTCCGCGATGTAAGATTGTGTGATACATTGCATGGTTGCAAAATTCAAATAAAAATTCATTCAGCTTCTGAAAGAGGAGCTAGTCACTCTCGCACCATATATGCGTTTAGTTCAGTAAAAGGTTTTGGTCCTTTAAGTACTGTCAACTATTAATTGTATTTAATATCTCACACTCTTTCTTCATATCGTAATTCCACTGTAGCTGTTGTTTGTATGGCCACTTCTCTCAGAATGCCTCAACAAAAAATTAACATTTCAAAGGCAAACAGAACGCCGCAAGTCGCGACCTTCACCTAGAAGCACAAAAGTCCCTCAAACGTGGCCCCCAGACTAGACCCATCTACCTATCTATCTATCTATTTATCTACCTATGTATCTACGACTACTTGGTCATTCTAGGCAGCGCCTACGCAATTAGTAAATGCCCTGGAGCAATAAAAATAGACAACAATCGGACGCGTCGCGCAGACAGACACAAAACAAAGGTCTATCCTAGTCATAGAAAGTGAATGTTTTTCATGCTGCCCCCAAATCGAAAAATCAACGAAATCAAAAGTTGAGATTCTCGTTCTCGTTTTCCCCTCTCTCTATTTGATTACATTTTTATTTTGGGGGTTTTGTTTATTCTCTTGTTGTTATTTTGTTATTTGCGTTTGTCTTTTTCGCACGTAAAACGTGCGACTTGAACTTTGAATTAATTCGTTCAATAATTTACATTCCCCTCTCCCAAGTGTTTGTATTTGTTGATTCTTGGTTCTTGAGCTTGGCTCGACTTGTCTTTTTTTTTTTTTTTTGCAGTTATTTGTTTATTTATTTATGAGGCAGGTTGTTATTTGTCTGCTACGTAATTTATTTGGTTTTACGTGTTCGCATACGGTTCTGTAGTTTCTAAGAAATGTGACCAGTTATGGGCTTAGGTGACCAAAGAATCCAACGCCTCTAAATGACGCCGATCGGTTGTTATTATTGTTTTTGTCTTTGATGGTAAACAATTCTGGGAAGTGCCAATGAGACACAGAGAGTGAGTGTGCGTAGTTCCCGGTTATGTGCTTTGCATTATTAGTTTGATTGTTTTTATAGTATTTTTATATTATTTATTTAGGTTTAAATGTTTTTGGGGGAATTCGAAAAGCTTAATTTTGTCAATAACAAACGGGAAGTGCATTTTGGTTCCATTAATTAAAGAGCAATAAGTTCAAAGATATTTGAACAGTGCAACTATCTGCTTGCGTTTGAACACAAGAGCAGAGAGCACCCAAATATAGATTAAGATAACGCACACACAAATGGGAGGGACACGTTTCTTAGCATTTTAGTCGATCCAGGCAATGTAAGAATGTGTAAGAAATTGCATGGATCTAATCAAAAAAAAACATGAAAAGAAACAAAATTTCAACTAAAGATTCATTTAGCTTCTGAAAGAGGAGCAAATTACTCGCCAGCGTATTCTTATGAATAAAAGTATTGCAAATTTATGGCACCCATTAAGATGCCAAAACATTGGTCGGCCGCCTTTTCCATTTCCATCTACCGACCCATACAAAATTAACCGAAATTAATCAGGCTTACAAAACATATATTGCAACTAACAGATGTTCTAGGGTAATACACCTGCATATAATTTTATTTATCGTTCTGCCAAAGAAATGGTAATAATTGGCAAAAGAAAGTTGGTATGGGAAAGTTTTTATATCAAGTCGATATAGCCAAATGTTGGTATTGCCCATATGTTTGAGGTTTCGAAAAGTATCGCGAATTTTATGTTTTTTTTCAAAAATTATTTAAAAAACTTTTATTATATAAAACTTTTTCTATTAGATGGTCCGAGGTGGGATCGAAGCCACAACCTCCCACACCAGCAGCCACACATACTACTGGTACGCCACACCCGGTGAATATTTTCCATTTCAGTCTTGAGGCACTATCAATTTTTAAGGAAATGTCCTCTTGCTCATTTCCCTTTACAAAATTTTCCTTATATGCTCGGTGACTTTCCTTATTGAAAGTTGATTGACAATTTTTAGCATTTAATGTTATTCGCTGGCCAAGCCTTTCCCCCAAAGCACGGCAAATCGGATCAATAATGTTCCTTAAATTGGTAGAAGTTAGGACATTAAATGACACTGAGTCTTCAGTTACTAGTCCGATATAAGACCTAAAGAATAAAAATGTATTAATAAATAGAAATACTTTAATGGATGAATGAACCAAATCACTATTTGGGATTAAATATAAATTTGGTCATATATACAAAATGCTTACCGAAATAATGCTTTTTTTTTTATTTATTTTGACTTTAAAGCTGTGACCTTTTCCTAACATGAAAGATTTAGTATTAAAGGCTGATAGGGTTTTTTTTTTTATCGGAATTAAAGCACATTTTGTGGACTTTAATCAAATGTTATTCCAAATTGTATGTCCGATTATTATTTAGTTTCCCTTGGCACAGATTGCACACCGCTTTTCCAATTTTTTCTTTAAGGCATATTTCCAGAACGCACGAAAATAAATTTTTATGTTAATCTTCATACAAAAAAAATAGGGGAAAGCTAACTTCGGCTCGATCGAAGTTTATATACCCTTGTAGCTTGTTTAATTTATATAAATTAAGGTTTTAAATGTTTTTCGTCGAACATTCTTAGCTGAGTTATTTTCCAAACTCAGCTTGTAATAAGCTCAGCTTGTTGTAAGACTTTTTCTCTGAACTAACTTTTGTATGGCAGCTATACTATATAGTTGTCCGTATTACATCAAACTTAGTGGAATTATGTAAATTCATAGATAACTGAAAAAAGCGAGATTTGGGGGCGTTTGCATTGAAAACAAAAAAGTTTTTCTCACTAAAACTAGTTTTTTGACCGATCGTTCCTATGGCAGCTATACGCTATTGTCATCCGATCCGGCCGGTTCCGCCAAATGTGTAGTGTATTTGTACCAAAAGGCTTCGTGCAAAGTTTGGTTAAGATAGCTTTTAAATTGACGGAGGAGATAGCATAGAAACAGACGGACGGACAGACGGACATGGCTATATGAACTTAGCTCGTCATGCTGATCAAGAATATGGGCATTTCCAAACTGACGTGACGTTACGTTTGTACGATAAAATGTGTTTAAAAAATATGAAAATCATGGATTTTTAAAAAGATTGTTTTACATTTGGGTAGCAATTAAGACGCACTACAATCAGCAAAAACAATGACATACACCGATCATAAGGTGTGAAAGATATAAGCAAAAATATGTGCTGGCGTGACGTTACACAAAACGGAAGTGGGTTTTGAAATGTTTTAGAAAATTGCAAAACTCTGCTAATTGGACAAAGTTTTTTGTATACAAATTTTTTTTGGTAGGATGTGAAATAATACAAGTTTATTTTCCAGGTAACCTCATTAAAAAATATTTTCTCGATTTGTTTTTATTTGCATAAGTATTTGACGTGACGTTGCCTGACGTTACGTAACTAAAATTTTATTTATGTTGTTTTATGTTACAATATAAAGCAAAATGTTACTGTTAATTGCAATCACATCGTTTTTTTATGGTGTCTTATGTAAGGTTTTTTAACTCTGTAACTTTTTGAAATATTTTAGAGACCAAAAATCAATGCAATCTAAAGTCATTTTTATGACAACAAAACGTATCCAAATGTGAAAAATTGCGCTTGCACAACTTTGCATTCGAAAATCTCGAATTGGGCTATGAATATATTTAAGATTGGCTCATATTAGGTCATCTTGATTGTTTCCTCATGAAAATATGATTTAAATTTTTTGGTCTTGGTGGACTTTTCTGTGTATATACCCATATATATACTTTATGTGGTCGGAGATGCTTCCTTCTATGCGTTACAAACATCTGGACAATTTTAATATATCCTCTACAGGGGTATAAAAACAGCTTCGAACAGCTGATGAGCCATTTATTTGGCATCATTTATCCAGAGAGAAACTAAATAATCATAGCGTTGCCACATCGATGGCTTGTCTGGATTGCAAGCACAGCCGATTTGCTGAACTAAACTGAAAATAAATAACTTGCAGCACATTTTTCCGGACAACATCGAACAAATTGAAGGCAAAAGCGAAATGCAACAAAAATGTACAAAAAATAATAAATTTATTAGCACATAGATTAGAATTTTTTTTCATTAGTTTTCCATATTTTTGAATTTTAAGTGCCTCAAGACTTTCTCTATCAAGGATCACGAAGTCGCGCACACTTGTAGTAGTACATCATATCCCTTCAGTTCGCGTCAACTATGAATCACCAATGATTCACCCATAAATTGGCCTAGGGTATCGATGAATCATCGGTAAACTCCCATATAAAAAAGTGGTGAATTTAACATGGGCATGTCCTAGGCGGTCATGCATGACTGTTCATGAGTGAATCAGTGATGAATCACTTATAGTTTCATCGATGACGCACGCATGATTTCTTTGCAAAATCCATTAATGAATTCACCAATTAATTCACTTATGGTTCACCCATGATTCCTGCATGACTTTAGCAAAGAAGTCAACACTGAATCATCGATGAATTTCTATCAGAATTCATCAATGATTTCACCTATAAATTCATATTAGATTTTCGATGAAATTGTTGCATAATTCACCGATGAATTCAAACTAGATTGACTATAATTCGATTCATGAATTTCATAAAATAATAAACTAAGGACTTTTTCCCCGATTCGCAAACACGCAACATTTTATATTTGTTTTATTCACTCATTTTATTTATCAATATATTGAATAATAAACATAATTTACAAATAACAAATAAATATAAAAAAATAAAAATAGAATTGAATGATAAAAACTACATAAGAGAAGCAATACACATCACAGCAACTAGTCTGCAGACAATTAATGCGCATACGATCATTTCGGCCACAAAAAAATTAAACAAATTGACAAGTTAAACCTAAATTTCAGTAAAAACACAAATGCATCTTACATTTTACTACGCAAGTGACGACAGGCACGGAAACGCCAAAGACAAAAGCAACAATTGATGCGCCGTTAATCTTTTTTTAACCTTCGGTTACTTTTACCTACTCAATGCAAAGGCATATATGAATACATTTATTTACGATCCATAAATAATTGGTTGCTTTTGGAAAAATAATTTTAAAAAAAGTCCATCATAAGGCTATGTCACAAAGGACCTGTCCAGTACTCTTATTTTAAAATTCTAAAATGTATACTTAAATATAGTTTTAGTGCTTGCTCAAAGGGTATGCAAACTTCTTAGTTTGGCGTTGGCAAAAATTCTGTCTCTGCCTGTAAGAGCAGCGCGAGGCGTGGGTAAAGTTGCATCAACAAATATACACAGCATTGAGCTCTGCCGACGTTGACGTCAACGCAGATGCGTGAAAGACTAGTGAATTTTACGAGTAGTGAATTGTGAAACTGAAGGGATGTCTTTGAAAGCTGTGAGATGATTTTAAAATTGGTTGAACTTTAATTTGATAAAAAATTGTGAGTTCAAAAGGCTGACACATCAGTATGACCCCACCATTTGACTGCCGTTTTGGGTATTTTTAAGGGTTTTTTAAAACTTTGTGGTCTCACTATAGTTTACAATCCACTTAACATAAATAACTGGCAATTTCGTGATATAAATTTTTATTTGTTCTGGAAAAAGGCCTTTATTCGCAAAATGCTCCCAAACGTTGATAGTTTTGCGTGGAGCCATACTCAAAATTACTTTAATTAATTTATTTCTTATGCTTTTAATTTGACACTCGACTATTTTGACAATATTTGTAATGGTATCCTGTGCTTTTAAAATATGCTTTTAAATGTCAAACAGCACAACACAGCACTGCTACGAAATTTTAAATATGATATTGCTATGATTTTGAAATTCTCACAGCAAAGTAATAGCCCAGCTTCGGGTTTTGAATTTTGGGCTTTTGCTTGCCATGAACTTCGAACTACGATTACGACAAAGGCATAAATTTCAGTGCTATTGCTATTTTGCAGACAGTTTTTCAAACCCTGAATAAAATTATAAATAAAAATTTCTCACTTAATCGGTTTCAGAACGAATATTAAGTATTTTTCGGGGTGATATGGATGCTATAATGATGCAGTAAAGCAAAATGCTCCGTGACATTTGCTAGTATTAATCTTTATACTAGGAACTGTGACTTTTTTTATTCGACCTTGGTAGTCTAAGTTAATTTTCGCTGGTTTATATTTCAAATCTTCCCAGAATTTACAAAGTAATTTGGGGTTTTGGCAATCATCCACCGCTACGTGTGCGTCTTTGGCCATCATCAAAGTTAAAAAAGAAATTAACTCCTAGCCGTAAGTGACATCAACACTAAAAATGCTCAAGTTTCTTTCCGTCTCTACATTTATGCATAACTTACATTTGGTCTGTGCGCAACAAAGTTTTGCTCTTATCAGAGCAGCAGCTGTGTGAAACAAGTCATGGTGCATGTGAATCATTCTTCTCTATCCCATTCCCCCAGTACCCCCAATGCATTCCCGGGAAAAACCCCATATGAGTTTCACAAATTTTGCTTTTTATATAATTTTTTTTTTTTTTGTGTGCACTTTCAATGCATTTTATTTACAACTTTTTAGCTGCTGTTCTAGTTGAGGGTTTTCATTAAATGTTGGCATTGTTGTCCGCCCCGTGTGTCTGTTGTTGGCTTCTTCTTCATTATTATCATCAGCCATCAACAAAAGCTCCTGGACTGGCCTGGCCTGGCCCGGCTTGGCCCGGGCCTGGCATACATTCCGTATGCTTTGGCGCTTTGTTTGCACATTGACACAGGTGAAACTAATTAGGCCACAAAACCCAGCTCATTTCTGTTTTATTTGTTAATCAACAAAGCGAAAAAGCGAAACAGAAGAAGAAACAATATATTACAATTAAAATAAACGAACAGGCAACTGAACTCATTTATTTTTGCACGGAGCCGAAGAGCTTAGCCAAAAAATAAAAGGCAACTCATTGAATCAGCTGCGTCTGTTCAATCCCAGTCGTTGAACTCCACTTCAAAACACTTGCGCTGGCTAAATTCTCCACATCCCTACCAAAAAAAAATTGACCCAAAAGTTTAGAGCCATTCGCCGGCCAACTGAGCGTATGCGTAATAACATTTTAGTTTCGCCAGTTTTCGCTTTCTGTGTCTAACGACGACGATGAAACAGGAACGTGCCTATGCAAAATAAGTTTCATTTGCGAAAAGTGCGCGTGAAAAATTCATTTAAAACTTTTGAGTCGTCAGCTGGCCCTACCATATAATTGCAGCATTTTTCACTTTGTTTTCTTGGAATGTGCACAAAAAAAACACAAAAAACACACAAAAAACACACAAAAAGGAAAAAATTAAGTTGCTTATTAAAATTGAGCGAAATTTAATAAGCAACGTTTTATGCAGAGCGAGAGTTTTTTTTTTGTGGGTGGCTTTTTCTGGCCACAAAATGGCCGACGCCGTGTGGATTATGAAACAGCAAAGTGGGTCTTACACAAGAGGAAACAGCGACGACGGCGACGACGGCGGCAACTAGCGCAAAAATGCAGCCAAAGTCACGTTTTCAGAGCGACGCCAGTTACCAAATGTGTAACCAAATGGTGGGCCATAAAGATGTACTTTTCTAACAAAAAAAAAAAAAAACCAAGGAAAAATGCTAAATTTTAAATATGAATTTTGCATTTACTCAACGCAAATGAGATGTTGGCAAGGATGAACATGAACAGTGAGAAACAATGGCAAATGAGTAAAGTTTTGTTAAGTAGCGGTTGGAAATTTCTTTAAAAATATATATAAAAGTATAGTTTTTTTAAGTGAAAATTTAAATACAAAGTTGAGTACTCAAATATGCAAAACATGTTGCAAACATCTTAGCTCACACGACTATTCAGCATAGGCGTGAAATAGCGACCAAATTATAGTTAATTGTGCTGTCGCTCTTTTGCCTTTGCTCACTCTCTCACTCAGTTATTAAGTACGATCCGTACCGAAGATAATCCGTTTTGGTTTAATTCAAAATTTATCATTTTCATCCTACTGTAGGAATCAAATCATAATTTCATCATAATAAACTTGGAAAATATTCAAGATTCAAGAAAAAAACTCTAACTATACAGCGTGCAGAGTTTTTTCGTTCTGAATCGTAACAATTCATAGAAACACAATGCTTTTCCTTACCCAAGATCCTTAAAAGCTTGCTATAATGAATGTATAAGACAAAAAGATTATGCAGATTTTACACTCAAGAAGATTTTTAAGAAAATGCTTTTCTGGAAAATGGAAATTATGCTCTAAATTTCAGGGCAATTTTTCAAAAAAAAACTTTGACAAATTTTGCTGATAGGTTAGGTTAGGTTGCGATGGCTGAGAGCGACAAGTCGCAATGGCAGAGAAGGTGTTGTACCGATTCCTCCTCTTCTTCGTATCCGTAACTTCTGCAGAAGTCATGGTGATATGATATCCCTTTCGTGCTCTTCTCTGAAAGGAGCTCGATGGTGGTACCTATTCTGGCCAGTTTGTCCGCAGACTCATTTCCTTCTATGTTGCGATGTCCAGGCACCCATATAAGGTGTATACTGAAACGTCGTGCGATCTCATTTAGAGATAAGCAACAATCCGTAAGTGTTTTAGCATTGTTGGTATGTGAGTCAAGTGCTTTAAGTGCGGCTTGACTATCTGAGTATATAAATACATTTCCTTCTTTGACCGTGAGTGTGCTAAGGCAGGTGGCAGCTTCCTGGATGGCTACCACCTATGTACTTTATGTTCAAGGCTGATTGTTTCCCGAGTGCTAGCCACCATACTAGTGCTCCGTAGAGTAGTATGGGGCGTACTACGGCTGTGTAAAGCCAATGTACTATGGATTGGGAAAAACCGCATTTGCGGCCTATGGCCTTTTTGCAAGAGAAAAGAGCAATGGTTCAATTGAGAGTCTAACTTTTATCCCTTTGCAACTGTTATAGTTCTCATTTATCTTTGTAGCGACACAGTAGAGAACAGTTTCACAGAAATCTAGAAACTATTAGACAACCATCCCCTATTGGAGCTAGTTTATGTTCTGCGGCCCTTTAATTCAGTCGCTGGGTTGGTAGGTCTTTTCTTCGGAGGTGAGAATGCGTTGCTTGCTGGTTGAGAGATTGTGCAAGTTCATTAGGGTGGGCTAGAAGCTTTTTGGGATCCTCAGGTTGTTGTGGATACACTCGTTGCGAATGTACCATGGCGCTCCAGTGAGTGTTCTAAGAATTCTTGATGGTGATCTTTGAAGTATGTCCACACTACTCGCACAGGCATTTCCCCATAGCTGTGAGCCATAAGTCCAGACAGGCTTTATGATGCTTTTGTACAGTAATACTTTATATTCCAGTTTTAGAGGGGAACAGGAGTTAATTAGCCAGTGAAGGCTGTTGGCCTTTAGACTTATTTGAAGTTTTTTCGAGTCTATGTGTTTGCGCCAAGTGAGCCTTCTGTCAAGGTGGACACCAAGGTAAACAACATAGTTTGATTGTGGTATCATAGTCGCGTTTAGGGATATCTGGGGATAGGTGCTTCTGTTAAGTGTGAACGTTACGTGTTTACACTTTTGCTCGTTAATTTTGATGCGTCAGTTGGCCAGCCACTCCTCCACGTGAGATAGGTGGCTTGCCAAAAGTCTTGATGCGATAATTGGACATCGTGATCTGCTTAGAATTACCGTATCATCCGCAAAAGTGCATATTGTTAGTCGGGGGTCTGTTCGGATGTCGGCCGTGTACAATACATACAGAAAAGGACCGAGAACGCTACCCTGTGGCACTCCGGCTCCAATGGTGAACTCTTCCGTTGTGTACTCATTTTGACGAACATAAAAAATTGTGTTGCTGACTTGTATTTGGGGGAAGCAGTGTCCTAATTTTAAATATAAGCCCGTCCAACCAAACGCGGTCAAACGCTTGGGCAACATCTAGGAAAATTGTCCGAATATCTGAAGTTAAACGGTTGACTTGTTCAATGGTCCCGTGTTTTGCTCGGAACCCAAATAGATGTGATGGAATTATAAGATAATAAGATCATGTCCTGGTGCTTTTTTGGGATTGAGTTCTGTTATAACATTTTTTATTTCAAGCAAATGAACTTTGATTGGGTAAGTCTGTGCGGCAGTGGGAGTCAGTGGCAGTGCATATGCATTGGTTGGTGGATTCGGCTGGAAAACGTTTCTTAAGTGAAGGGCAAAGACATTTGCCTTTTCTTCGTCGCTGCGGGCCCATTTTCCTCTCTGATCCCTCAAAGGCGTGTCTACCTTTGCAGGTGGCTTTATGCTTGCTTGTGCTCTCCATAAGGGGGAATTTGGGGCTTGTAGGCGATAGTTTTTCGATGTAACGGCTATGGGCTAGCTGCTCCTCAGCTTCGAGTGCTTTGTGAAGGACGCGTTCTGCATGTCTCAGGCGAGTCCTTGCAGCAGGCAACCGATTGCTCTACCATTCTCTTCTTCCACGCCGCTTTTCAGTGACCAGCCGGTCTATAAGGCTGCTTGTTAATCTACGATCTTGCTTAGGTGTTGTTGTTGATGTTGTTAGTGGACTCGAGTGATGAGCTGCAGCAGTAATGATTGAGCTCAGGGCTTGGACTAAATTTTCAATGTTTTCTTCGCTGATTATGGCTGGGCTCAGTTCAATGTGACTGCTAATATATGTTTCGTATTTGAGCCAGTTTGTCTTTTGTGATGTCAGTCTCCGAGGATACTCTCTGATCTGAGGACACTCCAGAAGGGTAAAAATAATCGGAGAATGGTCTGACGACAAATCTGCGAGTGCTTCTGCTGTTACCAAATTTTGTGTAACTTTTCTTGTTATGGCAAAGTCTATAAGGTCGGGTATTTTCTTGGGATCTGCTGGCCAATATGTAGGCCTACCCGGAGATACATAGTCGAGTTTGTTTGATGCGCGCATAAGTACGCTATACAGTTGCTTCCGTTTTGGATTAGTCAGTCTAGAGCAGAGATGGGCGCGTCGCGACGTTCACAGTGCACACGAAGGCAGCGCTGCCTTCGTGTGCATTGTGAACGTCGCGACGCGCCCATAAACAGAACTGAGTTTAGCAAATTCCAAACATTTTTGTAGGCAGCTTGAAATAAATTCTAACACAATTCTTTACGGATCCTAACTTTCCTGAACCACTTTTATGAGTCTTCCAAATCGAGTCTCAGGCCGAACCTTTAAGTTAAATGCCTTTGCGAACCAGAACTTTAAACGAACCGCCTCTTATTAGAAACAGGTTCGGTAAAAATGACTTGAGATCACTTTATAAAAAGAATCAAGTCAAAAAACACTAAATAAAAAGGATATTGGGACAGTTTCGTACCATTTTTACTCACTTAAATGGAGAACTTACAAATTTTTGTATAAGGTCGCGCGCACACATACGACCGAAAGATGAACTGAGGGCAGAATGTTGGCTGATGTTGACAAATAACCACACTCCGTGCATGCAAGTGTGGACAACAAGCACTGGTTTGATCTTCAGAATTCAGTTGTTAGCCTGAGCTTTGCGGTATCAATCAAGCATGTTTGTTTCGTTCATCTTTCAGCCGCATGTGTGCGTGCACCCCAAGTGTATATTCCCTACAGGGAATGTGTCTATTTTACAAACAGAAATTTACCAGTCGCTAAATACTTGCAATTAGTTGCACTTCCTATACAAATCAATGTATTAAAGTCGTCCAATTTACACAGGCTTGTCATAAGCAGTGGACAATTGTCCTCTGCAGCAGACCAGTTAAATACCAGTTGAAATTTGTGTGTTCCGTTTGTGTCGCTGCGCAGTATAAAAGTAAATCGACATCTGTCGGTTAACTTAATCATTACCAATTTGTTTGCTCAAATTAGTATTTCAAACGACTTAGAAATTTTAAAAATTTCTTACAATTAAGTCAATTTTATAAAACTTAGTGCACAGTTTTCAGTATAGTTGTATGTACTCAGAACCAAAACTGTACCCATTTGTTTCCAATACAATGATTATCTTCTTTTCAGTCTTTTAGGTTCCAAAAGTATCGGTTCTCTGTTACCGGTACACAGAAAATTCAAATTTTTTATTTAGTTTAGATTGATTAGATTCGGTATACGGATCTGGTTCTAATTTCGGTTTGATTCCCTGACTTAGAGCACAAAGTGTTGCCAACAAAATGTTGCCTACAAAATGTTGCCAACAAAATGTTGCTAAGAAATCAAAATGTTGCTTTCAAATGTGCTGTACCTTTTCACATCTTAGTCCCATGAAATCTTTTTATTCTTCACATTTTCTAATAATATTTCCACCGTCTATTTTGTTTCTAAATTGTCAAATATTAATTTCACGTCTACGCCTGGCCTGAAATTTACATTTCAATTATGCTAGACAGAAATTTATACAATTTAAGCCCCAAAACAAACACACACCGACTGGAGTTAAGGGCATTCATACCTATTTACACACAGACAAACACACACACAAACATACGCATATACACCACGGTAAGGAAATACAACAACAATACTCTGTAGGTATTGCCATAAAGGACAGCTACAGCTGGCGGCGCAGTAACAGGAGCTGGAGTAGGATAAGAAGCTGAGCTAAGACACAGGCTGACTCAGTGTTAGCAATTTCATAACCTTGTCAGCTTGATATGCGCATAAATTACAAGCAGTGCACATTGTTTATTCAAATGCCGCCCGCTGCCAGCTGTCAGAATGCCACAGGCGAAGCCCAAAATCCCCGAGACATAGTCCTAGACCCGCTGCTGCTAGTAGACAGTTTCAGTTTCCATTGGACTGGTTTTTGCCTGCGACTTGCAGATTAAACTTCATTCAATAGAATGCTTCGTGTTCTCTTTTTTAATTTTAAAGCTATGATAAGGCTGCTTAGAATTGAAAGCAGATTAGCAACCATGTGGTTAACTTCCAATTTTAAATCTAAAGTGTCGTCATACAAAATTTGTTTTATACTGCTTGAATGCTTGTTTGCTTTTTATTCCAAAGAAACCATCAAAAGATCAAAGGGCAGATTAGCTTTGAATCATTGTCGCCATATCTTCTTCTATATATAAATAGAAAGAGAAGTCTGTTCAATACCATTTTAAAAGAGATTATTCAACATGTAGGTTTGCTCTTTTATCCACAAGATTTCGCAATGAAAAAAATGACTTCAAAAATGAATACATTTATTGCTATGAGTCATCGACCGAAACATAAGGTATCCCATACTAAAACAACAATATTTAATGAATATAGTTAGAGGGTAAGAAAGCCCTGTTTAGAGTTTTCGATGTGGTTTTGATGAGTTTTGTTGTACAAAAAATCACATACACCACCCT
Organism: Lordiphosa magnipectinata; assembly: GCA_037044535.1. Taxonomy (NCBI): domain Eukaryota; kingdom Metazoa; phylum Arthropoda; class Insecta; order Diptera; family Drosophilidae; genus Lordiphosa; species Lordiphosa magnipectinata. Next base: position 175,060 of record JBAMBO010003005.1, read on the forward strand.
TTTCTTTCACCAATTATTCTTGGTAAACGTCCCCGTTAATGTTTTCGTTCGAAATCAAAACTATTAGATTGATTCTGATTACGGATAACTTTCATATGCTTCCAATTTCATTTAATGGTTTCTTGAAGTGAAACCGAAGAATAAAAATAAAAATGTGATATTTATAAAAACTTGGAACTTTTTCGGACTTTTCTATGGTGTTGAAGTCCTTGCACTGAAATAAAAGAATCCGCGATTTTCGGTATCAATTCATGCCGAAATGGTAATAAAAATGGGTTGATTCGGGAATGGCATAGATCATTCCAGACAGGAACAATTTATATACGGATAATTTTTAAAATTTTGCTCCCGGCTTTAGCCTGGCCGAAGTTAAACTCATCCTCCTTTTCGAAGAGATAATATTCTAGTTCGGTAGAGATACTAGATTTGTGCCTGATATCCGTACTCAACTTTGTTTCATACGAGATGGTATTCTAGTTCGGTAGAGATTGCTTTTTTTTTCATTTATACATTTTCTGATATTATCTTACTGGCAATATAGATATTGTTTTTGCATTTAATAAAATAAAATATTTGTGTAATAAATATTATATATATATACAAATATATTCCGCTATAATACTCATTCTCGCTTAGCCAGTTATCCACTTTTGATTGGGCAGAAATCGAATCCTCTTAATTGGCAAGCTGAACGTAAAAAAAAGTAAAATATTAAACTGATAACTATAAATGTCTAGAAGTTTCGAACAAATTCTCTTCGAATTTTGGTATGCGGAGTGGCAAAACACAAAAACATTCTTGATCTGGTTGCTATTTTGATACACAAATATAAATCTATTCACTTCAGTCTGATTCCACCAGAACAGCTTCTGTCTAAGGCCCATAAGAGGGGCTAAATCAGGGATCTCTTCTTTAAGGTTTCCCGCATCTGTATATAATGGAAATAATGTGATGAATGTAATGAAAAATTAACAAAATACTTAATAAATGTGCGTGTACACTCAGTCACAAACAAGAAAAAATTTAAGTAAAGCGCGCATTTTTGCCCACATGCATTCATATGTGAATTTAAGGCGGACAAAGCATTGTTTCGACACCGGGTTTTACATATGTATGTATTACAAGCCGATATTCAAACACACACATTGCGTGCTTAAAGAGTGTTGTTTTTCTTTATGCAATCCTTTGCTAAAGCTTTTCAATCTATCGTTAAAATCTACTGTGTTTCCGAATCTTTGGAAAGAATCTTAAATCATTCCTCTTCACAAAAAAGGAGGAAAATCTGATATATCCAATTATCGGGGTATAGCCAAGCTTTCCGCTATTCCAAAATTATTTGAACAGATTCTAACCTCATCCTTACAGCACTATTGTAAATCGATTTTATCACCTTTCCAGCATGTATTTACAAAGCGTCGGTCAACTACGACCAATTTGCTTGAATTTACCTCAATTAAGTTAACGATGGATTCCTTTTAAAAACTCAAACAGATGTCATCTACACCGACTTCAGTAAAGCATTTGATTCTGTGAACCACGATATTCTCCTCTTTAAGCTTGATCGTTTAGGATTTCCTTCCTCTTTTCTGCTTTGGATTTCGTCCTATTTAAAAGATAGAATTCAAAAAGTTCTGCTTCGCTCTAATACTTCAAAGCCTGTCTTTGTCACTTCTGGTGTGCCACAAGGTAGCCACCTCGGCCCTTTGTTTTTTACTCCTTTTATTAATGATCTTCCCACAATACTATCTTATTCTCGGATACTTGTGTACGCCGATGAAGTAAAACTTATTTTATCTTTCAATGACCCGACGCATTCGATCAGACTGCAAGATGATTTAAACTCCTTGCAGTCCCGGTGCTTGATTAATCATTTATACCTTAACTGCTCCAAGTGCATGTTTATGACTTTCCATCGTTGCAAACCTTCGCTGGCTATTTATACGATTGGCAATGAACCCCTGCATCGAGTATCTACAGTCGTTGATCTTGGAGTTCTTTTTGACCCAAAATTGAGTTTTAATCCTCATATCTTCTCTATTGTCAATAGGGCGAATGGTGTACTTGGATTCATTAAACGTTGGTCGAAGGAATTTATGGAATTCTGTACACTGCTCTAGTTCGTCCTGTACTTGAATACTGCTCGTCCGTCTGGTGGCCGCAATATATAAAGTATATCGATCGAATTGAATCAGTACCAAAGTAATTTTTGCTTTTTGTTCCTCGTGGACTAAATTGGGACCCTAACCTTCGTCTGCCATCGTACTCCAGCAGACTCTTGCTTATTAGCCTTCCTTCGTTAGCTAATCGTAGAACAGTCCTAGGCGTTTCTTTTCTTCATAAGCTAATCATTAGTGATGTAGACTCTACCGAACTCTTAGGTCGCCTTAACTTTTCCGTTCCTTCTAGGCCTTCCTTTGCTCCTACATAGCTATAGGTTTTGGTTATTTCTCTCTCTCCCTTTTCTCGATCTCTATATTATTAAAGTTTTTGTTAGCTCTAATAACGTCTCTGACTACAATCGGCTGTGGCAAAGCTGGCCGGACGGGCAAATAAAATACCCCCACCGTGTCGGAGTCGTTATTAGTTTATTTTGTAATTTTATTAGATTTTCTTTGATAGGCTTCCTTGGCACATAAATTTTTTTGTAACGTATTTATACTTTTGTTGATAGCATTTGTTTGTCGACTCTAAATAAATAAATAATAAAAAAAAAAAATTTACAAATTTTGTATTGAGTTCCTCGATATCCAAGTCTGATTTTAATTGAGGCTTTGCCTTCCCTACACCTAAGCTTTTCATTCTCTCGCATTGCAAAAATTAGTCTTGATATATTCACATTTTCGGATTGACTATTATACTATCTGAGCGACTTAAATAAGGAATTTGTATGAAAACTCAGACAAGTAATAAAAATTTCATTTTTTTCAACACAAATTAAGCTCAATGTAGTTCTTGAAAAAAGTCTATCAACAACAATGTTGTCTCCATAATCAAGTAGACACTTTCGCTTTTTATTTTTTTTTTTGTGCTATCCACGTTCTTTGGTCGCCGGCTGTGGTTAAGGCTTGACCTTAAGAGAGCTCGCGGCATAAATTACAAGAAAAACAAGAACTAAAAGTGAATGCCAAGCAACAACAACAACAACACCACAACACAGCAGCAGAACCACGAAGACCGACGAGGACCGAGGTCGTAAAATTTATGCTAAGCAAATGCAGGCAGCGGCCCACCCGAATTGTGGTTGTATTCCGGTCAATAGATACACTTCGGTGCGACGATGAAAGCAAAAGTCAAAAGTTTAAAGACATTCCTTTAATTTCATTTAGTTACGTGCCGGCGGCGGTAATCTGACCCCCACTCTGGGTAATTCGAGATCTGTTGTCTGGGTCTGCGGCGCAGCACGCGTCCAATGATTTTATCAATGTCAACGAGAGTCGCTGCCGTTTCATAATTGCCGCAGGCCAGGCTGGGCGTTAACTGCACGTAAATGCCCAGATACGCATTCTATTGAATCAGAAAAAAACTAAAAATAAAAATAATAATAATGTGCTTGCAGTTTCACCCAAAAGAGACTTGTCCTCAAAAACGTACACAGGATGCGCTGACAAAAGGTGAAGATGATGATGTAAAGAAGCGTGACACTTGAACAAATATTTAACTGTATCTTGACTCGCAGCTCAACTGGATGGGGGCCCTCAGGGCCAAAGAATTTGCGCAACTTTCTACCTCATGATTTTCACTTTTCATTTATGAGTTTGAGCTGTGTGTATGAGTGTGTGTGTGTGACATCATCGCTAACTTCTGGACCCCGCTTGGCCGAGTCAAGTGTCAGAAAAGTGAAAACTGTAAGCCTGACGGACTCCACTGACATCGTTGACGCTGTCACTGGCTTTGTTTATTTTTCTTTTTTGGCGATCCAATTTCAAGTGCCCTGCTGTTTATTTATTGTTGGACTGCACCAGCAGCAACAGCAACAGCAACAGCAGCAACAGCAACAGCAACAACAGCAACAGCAGCTGTTGCCATAACAAAAAGCCCAATCGTTAACAATTGGGCGCGTCTCGCAGTTAATGCAAACAGAAGCCAGAAACAGAAACAGAAAGTTAGCCAACTTTTTTACCAGACTATACAACAAGTAATAAATAATCCCTCAAAAATATTTTTCAAGCACTTAAACTCACCCTGAAATGAAGTCAGTTAGTAGAATTAATGAAATTTAGCTAAATGGTATCAGAACTAAATTAAGCAAAATGTAAATTCTTTGAGAAAAAGAACCAATATCTACATTGAGGAAAGTCAACTTCTTTATACACCCCTGAAGCTTGTATACTTTATATAAATTAAGGTTTTAAAAGATTTTCCTAGAACATTCTTAGCTGAGTTATTTCCCAGTCCCAGCAATAGATGGCGCCTCTACTTTGACCATTTGCTTGCCAGTTTGTTATATGGCAGCCATACGATATATTCATCAGATTTTGACCAAACTTCCCAAAATTGTGTGGAAACCGATAATATTCATAAATGGAAAGTAAAAAGACGCTACCATTTGCCTCGACCTGACAGCATCAAAGGCTACCCAGCGACATGGAGAATGAGTATTAGAGAACAAATTAACGCTGCCTCTCAATTTTGGTAATGCTCAAAAAGATACTTTATAGTACCAGTATGAAATCACAGAGGTTAGAGCGAGACAAATGTATCCAGAGAGCGTAAGTGAAAGCGAACAGCTGACTAATTTCTGACAGAAGCGGTGTCGACTAAGTCTAGATATTCTAGTCTATGGCTGCATTGAAAGGAAGGAAGAAGACCCGCTTAAAAATATTGCTTAAAGTTGTATATAGAGATGTCTAATCCAATTGAATATGGTGGATCAGCATTTCAGCGGTTGTAAATATCATTCCCAATCCAAAGAGATATGTCTGCCCGAACGTAACCATGTAAGATCCGCTTTTTCCTTAGCTATACTTGCTGCTTCAGCAACTCAGGTACACTGCTCGCCACTTGAATAGGACACCCTGTATGCTCTCTTTAAAACTGCTCGTAACTCGAAAACGAAATGGTAGAATAACGGTATTTTTTGCATATTATCTTTGTGCAAGCATTCTTCGCTCTTTCTGGTATATTCCAAGTTTTGGAATAGAACCGTTATAAAGTTGTTTGCATTTTATGTGAGCATTCGCAAAAATTCAATTGAATTTTTGCGCCACTTGAATAGAACATGCATATTATTTGGTCGGTATCGTTGACACGTGCACACAAATTTTGGTTTACTTAAACTTTTTGCTTTAATTGAAGTGTATATAAAATTAAAAAAAAATTAAAATGGGACGTGGCACTTCATTATCTGAGTCGGAGAAAGGAAAAATCCAAGCTTACAAGGATTCTGGACTTTCTATTGCCAAAATAGCAAAAAAAAGTCGACAGGAGCCGTCACGCCATAACAAATTTTTTAAATAATGAGGCTAATTATGGTAAAAACATGAAGGGCCGCACCCACAGTGTGCTTACCATCGCGGACAAGCGACTTATATTAAGAGAAGCTTCCAATTCGCACGACTCTTTGGCCAAGATAAGGGAAAAATGCAACGTTAAAGCAAGTTTGACAACCATGCGTCGTGTTATTAATAATGCTACACACCTGAAGAGACTAAAAATCAAGAAGAAGCCACCTCTTAACCCGGCTCGGAAGTTACAACGCCTGGATTTCGCGCGCGCACATGTCACCTGGACTTCGGAGTGGCAACGTGTTGTCTTTTCGGACGAAAAAAAGTTTAATTTGGAGGGCCCCGATGGCTACAGCTACTATTTTCATGATCTTCGAAAAGAACCACACCATCTTGATAAGTTGCACAGCAGTGCTGGAGGTATTATGGTGTGGGGGGCCATTTCCTATTATGGCACCTGTGAGCTTCAATTTATTCCAACCACCATGAATGCGTTGTGTTATAATGGTATATTGAAAGAGGCCTTTCCACACTTCCAAACTCTTTTTGCAAATCTAAAATGGATTTATCAACATGATAATGCCCCTATACATACGGCCCGGATTGTTAAATCGTATATAGCGAGCCAAAACGTGGAGTTATTAAACTGGCCACCCTATTCACCGGACTTGAATATCATTGAGAATGTGTGGGGATGGCTAACACGTGAAGTATATGGATCAGGTCAGCAATATTCGAGCGTTCCCGAACTAATTGCAGCTATCAAATTAGCATGGGGCTCGATATCGTTGAATTATTTGGGAAAATTGTATGCATCCCTTCCAGACCGAATGTGTGAGGTTTTGGAGAAAAAAGGAGGCTCAACACACTATTAAAAACTTTTTTTGGTTTAAAAACATGTTAGTAATTTCTTATTTAAGTAATATTGTTATTTGAAAAGGATTGAAATATTCTTAAATGGTTTTTCGATAAAGTGTCCTATTCAAGTGGTGCAAAATGAAGACTCCAAAATTTGTTACTTATTGGTTAACAATGTTTTTTGTATGCCTACAACTTTTGAATAATTTTGTAATTTTCGTCTAATTACAACATTTAAATGAACTTTATAAGAAAACAAAAATTATTTTCCTAGATGGCTTGGTTTAGCAGCAATTAACTATAGAAAATCGACTTTAGAGGTGTCCTATTCAAGTGGCCAGCAGTGTAAGTCCTGTTCTTCTAGCACTAAGAAGAAGAAATAACAAATAAATAAATAAATACAGGAGCTGTGAGCAATTGAGTGCTGAAAAAAGTGGTGTTTTTTAGATTTTCGAAAAATAAATTTTCATTTGCTTCGATTTTTGTTCTAATCTGGAATTTTTTTCTAATCTTGCCATTCGCCCACTTCTAATATTGACCAAAAGAAGAAGAAAATAAAAAAAAAAAAGAACTTCGTCTGTGCAGAAGTTTTTATACCCTTGCAAATGCTGTTTTTGAAATGTCAGAGTTTAAGAACGCTTACATAAAAATCTAACAATTTTTTAACTAAAACCCATTTTCCTACAGGTAAACATCTGATTTCGACCAAATTTCACGAATCTTTTTGAAAACATATCAAATTAACTATCGCGGAGTTTAAGAAAGATAACATTTAAAACAGAAAAGTTTTTCTCACTAAGACTCATTTTCCGACCGATCGGTCCTATGGCAACCATAAGATATAGTCACCCGATGTCGATCAAATTTTTCAAAATAGTTTAATATTAAGAATCACCGACTTTAAGAACTATTTATTTGAAAACAAATAAGTTTTTTTCACTAAGACCCATTTTCCGACCGATCGGTCCTATGGCAGCTATAAGATATAGTCATCCGATTTTGACAAAAGTTTGGAAATCTGTTTGAAAGCATATAATATTAATTATCGCAGAGTTTTATGACGCTAGCATTAAAAAAAAAAAAGTTTTTCTTACTAAGACCCATTTTTTTACCAATGTTTCCTATGGCAGCTATAAGATATAGTCATCCGATCTTGACCAAAACTAGCAAATCTGTTTGAAAGCAGATAATATTAACAATGGCCGGGTTTAAGGCCGCTAACATTGAAAACAAAAAAGTTTTTCTCACTAAGACCCATTTTTTGATCGATGGTTCCTATGGCAGCTATAATATATAGTCCTCCGATCCGGTTGGTTCCGACATATTAGTAGCGTGAAGTAAAAAGAAGACTCTGTGCAAAATTTCAGCTCGATAGCTTTAAAACTGAGAGACTAGTTTGCGTAGAAACAGACGGACAGACTGACATACGCACAGACAGACGGACAGACAGACAGACAGACGGACGGACAAAGCTCAATCGACTCAGCTCGTCGCCCTGATCAAGAATATATATAGTTTATGGGGTCGGAAATGAATATTTCTAAGCGTTGCAAACTTCTGGGCAAAATTATAATACCCTTTTCAAGGGTTTAAAAATTTCTGAACACTTAAAATACTCAAAAGTCAAATTTTAGTTAGTTCCTTCACTTTCTTCATCAATACCTTATTATCTTTGTAGAAGTGAGATTCTTAAGTCAAAGGAATAAAAATAATTTTTTTGGAATTTTTATATTTTTCCCAAGCGACTAAAAATGAATTTCTTTCATTTTCGAGCAAAAAATCTATTTTTTTGAAAAAATTTGGGTCATTGTATTCAAACATCTAAACCGATTTGAAAACAATGTTCTACGCTATTATAGATAATTTTATTACCTTTCGATTCATATCTTGCTTGACACTATCTGACAATTATGAATTGAGATATGGCTTAAAATGTAAGTGCACCTACCGAAATTTTTGCATATTTAAAAAACGTTGCCATGAAAAAACTTTGGAAATCGATTTTTGGGATCACCAAACCAAACTACACTTTTAAATAGTTTCAGTAGAAATGGGCATTTTTTTTTGTTAACCAGTGTAATTTTTTAAATAAACCTCCAAGCCGTAGACTAGTTGCTTCTCCAGTAGTGCCGCCTGAGCCTGATGAAAGTGCTGCCCTTTCTTCACAGCCTCCACTTCTTACTGTTATAGCACCACGCAAAACTGTTTTTGTGTCTAGGTTGTCTTCTGAAATTACTTGCGAGAAAATTGACGCCTATATTGCGAGCAAATCCTCAGCAAGTGTTTCGATTTCAAAGTTTAATTTTGCCCAGCCTCGTGATGTAGCTTCCTTTAACATAAGTGGTTCCAGCTGAAGCATTTCTAATCATAAGTGCCACAGAATATTGGCTGCCAGATATGATTGTTCATGAGTTTAGGCAGAAAAATCTAGCCGTCAGTTTGCCCTCAAATGTAGGGTCTGGCTCTAATAGGGTTTCAAAAAACTAGTACTGTCCCTCAGTCCTCATCTCTAGCCCATCAGAATGTTAGGGATCTGTTATCCAAACATTCTACATTGTTCTTGAAAAGTGCTTCATTTGAGTTTGACGAATCCAACCTTTACACTTGCTAACTCTATTCCTTACCTTCTTCAGAACTAAATTGCTTAACCACAAATTCAGTAAGGCAAAACTTTTACTCAAACATTGAACAAACTGCATTTTTTAAACTAATTAAACATAAACCAACAAGTCCTAAAAATGCTCTCTCATGCTTTCAATCATTTTGGTACATTCCCAGGGCACCAATTGAAAAGCAATTCACTAAATAAATTAAAACGAACAACTTCAATTGCAAAAAAATAAAAAAATCCCTCCTCCCTAAACAATGTCTCAATTTTCCGCTCGCCAAAGCAGCACCAAAGCCCCAAAAGGTCTCTCACCAAAATAATAAACACATAAAAGTAAATAAAAATACTAATAAAAAAAAAAAAACAAAATGGAAAGGAAAATGGTCAAGAGATTCAACCAAAAAATTGGCCAAAGCCAAATAAAAATGGCATTTTGTGCCAAAACAGCAATAAAGTCAAAAAGCAGTTTATCAAATTTCCACGCAAGAAAAGGCAGTCTCCCCCCTCCCCCCAATCAGCAAATAAACAACAACAATGGTCTAACGATTACGCATCGGCAAGAAATTTTCTTTGGTTCATCAAAAGGACATCCGAAAAGTTTCCAAAAAAAAAAGCCACTAAGGAGGGTTGGTAATGAAAAAAGCGTTAAATGTCTTAATTTTTGTGGGCTATGGGGGAAAACTTTTGGCTTTCTTGTGAAAATAAAACTCATGACAGGCAATTTTCAATAAGTTTTTTTTTTTTTTTTTTAAGAATCTCCCAAAAAGACCCTGACCAATGAGCCGCACAAATGAGCTGTGGTCAGTTCTGGTTCCAAAAAAAAATGATGTTGACATTTGTGTCAGGCACTCGAATTTCTGTGGCGGCGGTGGCGGCTACGACTTTTGTGGTGGCCCCAACTGTTTGATGGATAAAGCCAAAGAGGGGGGAGATTATGGTCAATGGACATGGGTTATTTGTGGAATTTATGCCATTTTAAGCGATGGTTTTGGAGGGGTAATAGAGCAAAATCAATCACAAATTGGAGCCAGTTGTAAAAAAATTAAACTGAATTCTTGTGCTATAATGCAAGTGGAAATTCGCAGATTTTAAGTAAATTTTTAATAATTAACTAGCTGAAGAAATTGTAGAAATTGTGTTGTTGGATATTAATATGATTGGCTTCATTTTATCTAGTAGACAGTTTTGAATTCACAGCTGGTTAAAATAAATAAAAATTTTGCGTCCTAAAGGACCCAACCAACATTTTCTAGACGCTCGGAAACTCTAGAATTATGTATTAATCCCTTCGTGTCAAGTGGATGCTGAAAATACATCTCTCCCGCACGACTACATTGTGAACTTCGGGTCTAGCAATATTTCCGTTCCGCTCTCATTTTTCGTAAATATATGAGAATTGTGCGTATTACAGCAGCATCAGCACTGCTTATCCATAATTGGGAACGTGTACCATTCAAGTCTTTCCCGAAACATACATAATACATACATAAGTCCCGTCTGAATGATTCGAAACAAAAAAAAAAGAGTGTGTGTCATGGAAGGCACTGAATTCACAGCTTGACCTCATGACTGCCACTCTTACCCCGCACTCTCCACTCTGCCACTTGTCCCCGATTGTTCCCTCACTGTTCTCTCACTGTTCCTCCACTGTTAAGTCACTGCTTAGTCACTGCTAAGTCACTGTTAAGTTATTCTTCACTCCCTCATCACATCCTCTTCACCACCTCTCTCTTTTTGCTCTATACGCATACCTTATTTGTGTGAGTGTGCTTCGTTCACTCTCACGCTCACTTTAACTCGCGCTCTTAGCAAAAGCGCTTAGCCCACAACATGATGAATGCTAGAAGTGAACGGTAATACACAAGCAGAGACAAACAAATACTCTGCCGTCACTTTCGGTTTCACAGACATACATCTACTGACCATTTTTTTTTTTTCATTTTCAACCACTTCGTGGTCAAATTTTTCCAAATTTTCTTTCATAGCTTAACGAAGCGCTTTGCCAAATATTAGATCTCCATGGTAAGCGGTATTGGCTGTGGGTTGATCATCAATCAGTCAGTCGGGCCTAGAGATTTATATTTATAGATTAAATATAATATGATTGTAGAAATTCTTATGATGCGCTCTCTGATAAGGGTATGTTTTTATACCCTTACAAAGGGTATTATAATATTGCCCAAAAGTTTGCAACGCATAGATATATTCATTTCCGAACATATAATATATAAGCACATAGATTAGCACTCTTTTTCATTAGTTTTCCATATTTTTGAATTTTAAGTGCCTCAAGACTTTCTCTACCAAGGATCACGAAGTCGCGCGCACACTTGTGGTAGTACATCATATGTCTTTGAAAGCTGTGAGGTGATTTTAAAATTGTTTGAACTTTAATTTGATAAGACCAAGCGGCTGACCAATCAGTGTGACCCTACAATTTGGCTGTCGCGTCATGCCATTTTGGGTATTTTTTAGGGTTTTTAAGACTTTGTGGTCCCACTTTAGCTTACAATCCACTTATGGCCTGTTTTGAGAAGCGCGGAAAATAAATTTTTATGAAAACAGTGGCGGAAACTTTCCGCGGCGGAATTTAGTTTCTGTATTCTGAGACGCGCTAAATAAATAGACAATTGGCCTATCGATAGTTGATGTATCGATAGCGGTGTGGGCCGTGAGTGTATTGAATGAACAGCTGATGCCGTTACGAAAATATGAGCAGTTCATTATTTTGACGTTAAAATCGACAATGCACGGGAAACATGAATCCAAAAGAAAATGCAGCGAAAGATTCAATCGCGAGGAAACTATAAGCTAAGGGCCACAAATCAGCCCAAGAAAGTTACGAAATCCGCACTGGAGTGCCATACCCCTAAAATCGTCTCCTATGCCAACGGACGCAAGCGTCCGCACTCGGTGGATGCCAAACAAACAGGTGGTGACATCCAAACCCGGCCATCAAGTTTACCACCACCGCGGACTAGCTAAAAATAGAGTTGGATCGCGATGCGACTGCAGTGGGCAACATTGCCAGCTCCAGCGGTGTGGGCGTGGCTGTCAAACGTTAATGCCAAGAGGAGGATTTTGAATTTACGGCAAATAAAACAATAATTTTGTATGAAAACTTAAAATATATTTTCCAATCTTTAGCATTGCGTTTCACTTGAGAGCTAAAATGATGGCACAGCCCAAATCCATGTTTTTCAGATACTCCGAGCCGCCGTCCTGCAGACGATATCAGCATTCCTACAAAGAAATGCATATTCAACCAACTTTGAATCAAGCATCAAAAGTGCTACTACCCCCCAAGTTGTGGCAAATCTGGGCATTCGTCAGGGCCGCATGAAGTACTATGAACTCCACAAACTGCTTCAGCTGACCCACACTGTAGGCCGATGAGCCAGTCTCTGGTACAAACTTCTCCAAACGATTACAGTTGCCCGAACGGCCGACTTCCAAATAATCCTTCAAGTAGTAGTCCGGGATTATGCCCGAAATCTCCCCATTAAGACGATGGCAGGACGCATATCATCTCCCAATATCCGTAAAACAGACTTGTAGGCCTCCTTGATCTGCACCTGCTCCAAGTGTGTCTCAAACGGGCAATAATTTGATCCTCGCCCAACGTCTTGAACCGGAATATGATGCCGCTACCTCCATCAACATACATATCTGTGTTCCTGCTGCGCAGCTTAATTAAACTATTTTTGGCAAAACAAAACCACTTTTTTTTTCTAACAAAACAAAACAGCTGTCTACCAGTGTGGCCGTTTCTGTTTTTGGTCTCTTTGGCTTATATTATATTATGTGCAATTTAGCAAGCTAAATTTTCCGCGCTTCTCAGAACAGGCCTTTAACAAAAATAACTGGCAATTTCGTGACATAAATTTTTATTTGTTCTGGAAATAGGCCTTAAGGGAGACTAGGCCATAAATAATCAGGCCTGACCGATTTGGTTACGTTTTGACTTTTCGAACTCGTTTTAGAAACCGATTTAATCAGCAGCTTGTTTGTGTATATCGACAACAACCAGAGTTGTCACCAAATCTATAACTTAAATTTACAAAGCTTTTATTGCGGAGTGTCCTGGAAATCTCTAAAGATTTTGGCCTAGGTTGGTTTGCAAAACGCTCGAAAGCGCTCCGTCGCTGTTACAGAACTTTAAAAGATTTCATTTTCTTATTTGAAAATTAAGTTAGAGGGGTTCTGTTCATCTTCTCAAACAGGGTTGCATCTCTCGAAAAAAAATTTCCCTTTTATACCCTTTTTATACCCATTACTCGTAGAGTAAAAGGGTAGACTAGGGCAAATGTATGTAACAGGCAGAATGAATCTATTTCCGACCATATAAAGTATATATTATATATATTTTATAGGGTCGGAGATGCTTCCTTCTGGCTGCTACATTCATATTTGCACAACTTCATGGTCCCCTTTTCCAAATTTTTAATGGGAAGAGGGTATAAAAATCGAGCTATGAAATGCAACTCCCACTGCACAGAAAAAAAAGGCGATCTAAAATGAATTTCAAAAAAATTGATTTGATCTCGACCTTCGGATTGAAATTTCAAGTGCGTTGAAACATTCCCAAAAGCCTTGTATCAATCCGAAAATGCTTATTTCAAGTACGGGTCCTGCTTGAAAATCAAATGATCCTGACTTGTGATTGAAGTAAGTACGAAATTCTACTTCAAACCGAGAGCAAGTTCGAAACTGAGAGAGAAAATCTCTCTTAGGCTAAATGGGTAACTCACATCCCAGCAAACCAAGTTCGGAGCGCTCCAAATTATGTGTCTGAAAAGAGCCGAGCTTATGAGCGTTTTTGGAGTAAGTTTTATCATTGGGGTGGGAATGCGACACGATAGATAGTAACCGATAGATAGTAACCGGCCGAGTCAAGATGCTACGATACATTTTCTTATAGACCAATAGACGAACGTCGGACTAAGTAAGGGGATCAGTCTCTACCATGGCTACGAATGGTCCAAGGTGTCATGTTATTTTGGTAACGACGGGAGGGATCAGCCAGGCTGTATTAACATCGGATAGGGTGACTAGGGTGCATGTGAGTGAATGAGAACTGGGCATGAATGGGTATGATTCTGTGATTTGCGTAAACATTTTTTTTCTTAATTTTTTTTACCATTTGAATGCGTATTAGAGTGAATGAGGAGTGAAAGGGGTCTACCTGTCTACAGCAGCGTCAGTACTTTTGAACGGACTTTTTCAACTATCTACTCTCTGACCTATAGGAAAATTGGCACGATTTTTACAGAATTATTGTTTATGTTTCTGAGAAGGATTAGCCTTGGCAAAAGAACCCCACCCAAATACGGCGAGCTTCAATCGGGCTACCACCGTGCCAGAGGCCAGGTTGCTTATTCCATAAATCCGGAAGGAATATCTCAATTGAGGGTTTTCGGAGCATATTCAGAGCTATCTAAGCCCGGGCTCATAAAAAGCACTTATGTCTGAGCATTTTCGGATCTGCACTCTAATATGCGTCTGAAAAAAGCGTTTCAGTAGTCCTTCAAGTGATTAGAAAAGTAACTTTAAAGTGTATTTTATGAGGGTTCATTCATATGCTTCATTGGGAGGGTAAAAGCACTTATATCTGTGACAGAAAAGAGTCAGATTGGACTCAGAAATCTTCCACATTAAGTGCGACTGGTTTCATAGAAAAAAAAGCTGATTCCGGACTCTTTTTTGTGCACATTATGAGGGTGAATGCTCTTAAAAAAGTGTCAGAAAACGCACATATTGCTTGCTGGGTAAACGCTGCCTTGGAATTCCCTACCAGTCATACATAGCACTTCCAGCATGAGAAGGTAGCTGCTGAATTGCAGTTGATGGTTCAAGACTATTGAAAAGACTTCAATAGCGACCACCCTTAATTGTAATGTTTTTTATGTCCTGTTTTTACAGTTGTATACAAACTAATGACCTCGAGCCGGCTAGAACTTGCTGGCTTGAAAATGAAAAAGATCGTTAAAAAAGTAGTATGGATTTCTTGTGAGTTGCCTTTTTTGGCTGCAAAATGTGTTTAAACATCGAGCTAAGATTATTTATCGATTTGCTCAAGGAATGATAAAGATCGGATGAACGATACTCAAGTTATGAGCAAAAAACGGCCAGTTAACAACTGTATTCATTAAGTTTGCTTCATCGTGTAAGTCCCGTCTAAGTTTAGTAGCCAAAAAGTAAAGTGTAAAATTACATAGTTAAAAGAACGTTAAGTATGAAAACTCTTGATCCAATTTCCGAATTCCTTGATCCATGCTAGTTTTGAACCCATACTCTCCAACTATAATACAATAACTACAAGGTAGCGCAATTGGAGACGTTACCTAGATTTCTTACAGTTATCGATTGAAGTTCCGAGCTGTATAGCAAAATATCGAAAGCGACCATGTCAGTTCGGTTTACCGAATTTCAACCTTGAATCAACAAACCTAGTCCGACTTAGAATATCGAAGCTGCGCAGTCTCTCAACCAGTTCTATACTTACAACCAGTTTTATTAGGGTTCTTAAAAACATCCTGTAAAACTTTCAAGCGGATCCGTGGTTCAAATGAGGAAAGGTTTACAATATTAGGAAAAAAACTGAATGCTGCTTCATACATTTTGAGCTCTTATTACGTTTTGTAAGTTTTTTCTTTGGTATTTTCCAACAATTAGATTTTGATTAGATCATTTTTTTAAAACTTTTTTCAATTTAACTCTTACCATTAAATTAGATGTTGTAACTTTGCTTTCTTTTGCAAAACTTTTGTAATTTTTACAATAAAGGCTTTTAATTTAACCCGCTGCACACACACACACACACACTCAAAAGAAACACACTTTGGCTGGCAAACATCTTCTCCTTTCCTGCTGCTGCTGCTGCTGCTGCATCTAATTATGCGAATTCATTTAAGCGCACAATTTTTGTTCGCTAGAAAATTAGGTCAGATTTAACATATTCATTAGAACTTGAGGCAAAAAGATGTGGAGGGAAGGAATGCTGCGTGCGAGGCCAAGGGGCAGCTGCTGCATGAAACTCAAACTTTGAAGCGCTTTTAATGGTGATTACAAGTGCACACACACACACACCAACACACACACACACTTGTATGGCGAAAAATTATTAGAAAATTGCATTCGACGACGATGACGACGACCTCGTTTTGGCTTTGCCTCAGCCACGATGCGACGATAAGCAGTTGTTGAGAGAGCAGCAACAGCACAGCAAAGCACAGCACAGAGCAAAGCACAGAGACCAGACCAGACCAGACCAGGCCAGGGCAGGGCAATTGGCGCTGGGCATACAGCAAAGAGCAGCCACTGCACAGTGGGCCAAATTGACACTTTAAAGTAGGAGTTTATCAAATGAAAAGTTAGAAAAAAACGTGTTTAAAAGCATGAGTCTATGGCAGAATGCTTATGGCAGTGCAGACACCTGTAAAATAAGAAGAAAATCTTTTGTCAAACACCAACAATCACTAGAAAGTGATGAAATAGTAGGACCATTTCAGGTTTTGGTCAAGAAGAGCGAAACTTAGAAGTGAGAGTGTTCAAACATGAACATTAATATGTCATTTGTAACATTAAGGGCCGATTTATCCTCTTTTACATAGAGCTATATGTCACACAAACTTACAAATAGCAGAGTAGACACATAGCAGCTATCTGGAAGTATATTAAGCGGCCCTAAATTAAATTAGGGTTGCTGACAAGGTTCAGACACACCACTTGAACAAGTCATTCGGTGACTACACTCACATCCTTAACATAAGTTAGAAGTTAAGGGATAAGAAATTCTTAATAAAAGGAAGATAGCTCGCCAGAGTGAATGTAAAGTAACGTAAGCTAGTTCTGACATGCTTCATTAACCGCTGGCCAGCTACTGATAAGCAGTTTGCTCTCTTGGCATAAGCCTCGACAAGCGTTTGCCTCGCTCCTGCGGTCCAGGCTTTTCCCATAGCTGGACTATTTCCCATAGCTGTGTGCTTTACAAAAACAAATAAGCTGTTAGGGCAAATTTATGATTTTTAAAAACTGCAAAATTGATACTTTTTTCCCACTGTTTAGGCACAAGAAAGAATTTTTTTTCCAAACAAACTGATAACAGTGGGGCGATGGCGATGGCGTCAAATGTCTCAATAAGACGAGTCTCAACACTCGAGCACGCATATGTACAGTCAATGAGGCGTGGAAACGGAGAAGAAGACATGAGCTTGAGCTACGGCTTCTGCTTCTGCTTTTGCTTCTGCTGCCGAGCACTTCAATTACACAAGCACGCAAGTCGCCATCGCCATCGCCATTGCCATCATTTAATGGAATTAGTACAATGTACAATTGTGGTTCAGGCCGAAGACGTTGAAGAATAGAAATAAATTGAATAAAATGCGAGCTTGTCGCTTGCTTTTGCTTTTGCTGCTGATAATTTGGACAGATAGGCAGCGAGATCATTAGCAGCAGCAGCAGCAACAGCAGCTGCTGCTGGCCAGAGAGACCCATCCCAAATTTCCATTCATTTCTGTCAGCTGCAGAACAACAAAGCCCCGTGTCGATGACAATTACCGATTGGGCCTATGTATGTCTCTGACCCAAACCCAAACCATTCGACATTTTCGACAAGGGGACACACCTTTGACTAGCTGGTAGCAAAATATGTAGAGCATGGAGCGTTTGTGTGTTGCGCCATAAATTAAATTTAACACCAACAAGATCGACTGACAACGATAATGTGCGCTTAGGCTTCCGCATCTGGGCATCTCCACTCCAAGCGCACTTTCAATGGCAAGTGAAAACAATTGAAAACTATACGCTTCAATGCATCCAAATTCAATTTCAATTCACATCAAATAGCAAAAATGTTGTATTACGTTTATACAGTCAACTGTTGAATCATCCTAATGGCTGGGTCATTCTGCCATTTAAGTGCAAGAAACAAGTAACATCAAAAGTGCCCCCTGGGCGTCATTTGGTTTGGCACTTGAAAATGTATAAAAATAAAAACAAGTAGGAAATAAATTTGGAAATAAAAGTTGTTAAAGTATCGACTTAATTTCTACCTTCTATTTAACATGAGAGTCTTCAGTCGGATCAAATAAAATATTTAAAATATTTTTTTCATATCAAGGTTGCAAAAATATAACTAGCTAATTTGTTTTTGTGTTCTTCAAGCGTGCGAGCAAATATTTTTCCAATTAAGTATAGTTACCGTGACTGAAGAATCATTAAACAAATGTGATTAAACCAATTTTTTACTGTTTCTTATCAAGAACTATCACATTGTTTGACTAAATGGACCCGAATACATGCATAATAGTTATAGCATAATAGTACACAGAGAAAAAAAAGATAAATTTTATGTTGATATGATTATCCTATTAAAATGAACTATTTAAAAATATCAAAAATTTTCATATCATTTGGTAGTAAAATAATATCATTCTGATCCAAAATAAAATCAATTACTTAAATTGATAATGAATAGTTTCAGAATGATATTTAAAATGTAATAATGATATGTTAAAAAATATCGATTTGAAATTTTTAACATATCAATTTGATACACTTTCATATCGCAGTAAAATTGATATGAAAAAATATCAATTTTTTCTCGGTTCTAACTTAAGAGTTTCTGTACAAATGGTAAGCACTCGAGCGCACCTGCCTGGTAAGAAACCAATATTTTGTTATGGTTCAGTGTAATTCAGTGTATTTTATAAAAAACTTAATTTAAAGCGTAATTCAAATATTTTTTAGTTTTAATGGCCCCGCAGAGTCTTCATAGTTTTCACATTTTTCTTTTAACTATTATATGATAAGCAGAGACATTTCATAAAAATGACAGAAAAATAATTGAAATATTTGATGAAATCTAAAGACGAAAAGTGCGGAATTTCTGCAATTTATAAAGTAAAAATGTGGTTCAAGAACAACAGCAGTAAACAAATTTCGGGATAAAAGTCAATTAAACGACATTTCTCCAAAAGTCAATTCATAGAAAAACAAAAAACACACAACCCTTCAGCTTGCCATGCTCCACATTTCGTTCTTGATATTGATATTATATATTAAAACAAAACAACAACAAGAAAATTCGTAAATTGTATTCAATAATAATCTCTAAGTAGTAAAGGATAAGATCCTATCATATGGCATATTTATACTATAAAATTATATACACAAATTGTATTAATTGTTCTTTGTATAAAACAACAACAATATTTGCTGCTTCGAATTCATAGCAACTAGTTACCATCTATTTATGTTACCTATAGGCAAAAAAAAAAACACTATTGAAAAAGCGATTGAAAACTAAAACACGAAAAATATGAAAATGTTCCACTCACTCTTAGCACTAACCAAAACTAAACTCTTGGCCTACTATACAAAATATTACATATATATATACATATATCTAGAAAATCTTATTTCAACACACGATTTATTGTTAGACCATAGAAATTTTGTAACCAATCCGTAGGTGAAATGCTTAAACGATTGAGCATACAGACAAAATTTGTAAAGCTGAGGTCAGACGGGCAAATAATTTGCCCACAGTTTGATGAAAATTTGGTTAAATAAGCATGTTTGCAGATTTTTCAGGACTTAAAACTAAAACTATGCAAATATTTTGATTAAATTATGTCCGAAAAGTTTCCTAATTTGGCCTATTTAGACACATTTTCATCAAAATTTGGGCAAATTATTTGACTGTGGGATCTTAGCTTAAGAGACTTGTGCTTTGTTAGCATCCCTGAACTTGACCAGGATAAAAATTTAAGATGATTCTACTGATTAATTTTTCCAGTTTTGAAAATTCTCAAAATTTTGTTTTTTCTAAACGAAATCAATGAAATCTACTTTTGAACCCATTTCAGAAATTGAAACATTCTAAAGCTGTATAGATGGGTGTTATAGTCAATCTAAGAAGCTCCAAAAATGTTCTTATAATATGAAAATGATACAAAAAACAGAAGGTAGTGCAATGCGTCGCTTGTCAAACAAAAAATTCAAATGTGATGTTACAGATTCACAATTTTTGTGTTTGTTAACATTTTTTTCAAAAGTGTACTTCGGTAACCAAAATGAAAATAAATTGAAATTATATCAACAATTAAACTAAATCAAGTTAAAACTAAAAAATTCAAATCACAGACTCCATAAGAATTTAGCAAGTGTTTGCACTACCTTGTATTCATTGTATCATGATCTGATTTCTTATATGAGCGTTTTTGAATGCCAATTTACAGTAAGCTGAGGAATTTTTCAGCCAAATTCAACCCAATCACCACCCAGAAAAGTATTAGTAGCCCTCTACAAAAGTGTGCAATAGCTCAATGCGCTAACACGCCATTCCATACTTTGTTCGTTAAGTGCAGAAGGTCAGGACATCATTCCCAGTCAAGCACGAAAAAATTTCCTGTTTTTCTGAAAGACTTAAATGATGAACCAAGTCGGATTGAGTAGGTCCTAAGAGATATGTCCCTCTCTGTATACCGATTCATTACATGGTTTTTGGTAGTTAACTTAACCGCAGTTTCGGCCCGGTTTATTGGTTCACCCTGTCCGTTACCGTTTTCAAGTTCGGAATATTATGATTTCTAAAGTAAATTGGTGACTTCTCGCAAATTGAATTTCTAGAAAACATTTATCTTTGAAATCCTTATATAAGGTTGTCAAAAAAGTCTTGCGGTATTTTTATTGAATTTTCAATTGTTCATAAAATTGGTTATAATAATGCGATTTAAGTCAAATATGCGCCGTTTTGTTCGATGACGAGTTCCCAACGAGATGCCAACTTCATAATGCCCCTCTTATAGAAGCTCGCTTCCTCTGACAAAAAACTCGGAGAGCCAATTTTCACAGGACTCTCTTGTGGCCAACTTCCGACTACCAAGCTCGTTCGCCATGGACAGAAATAGGTGGTAATCACTTGGTGCGAGATCCGGACTATACGGTGGATGCAAAAGAACCTCCCATCCGAGCTCCCGGAGCTTCTGGCGCGTCACCAAAGATGTGTGTGGCCTGGCGTTGTCCTGATGGAAGACAATTCGGCCTCTGTTGATCAAAGATGGCCTCTTCTGCATGAGTGCTGCATTCAAGCGGTCCAGTTGTTGGCAGTACAGGTCCGAATTGAGCGTTTGGCCATAGGGGAGCAGCTTATAGTGGATCCCACCAAACACACAGAAGAACCTTCCTGGCCGTCAATCCAGGCTTGGCCACCGTCTGGGCAGCTTCACTGCTTTTCGACCACGACCGTTTGCGCTTCACGTTGTCGTAAGTGACCCACTTTTCATCGCCAGTCACCATCCGCTTCAAAAACGGGTCGATTTTGTTGCGATTCAGAAGCGATTCGCATGCATCTATACGGGCAAAAATGTTTCTTTGCGTCAAGTCGTGTGGCACCCATACATCGAGCTTCTTTTTGAATCCAAGCTTCTTCAAATGGTTTATAACGGTTTGATGACTCATGCCCAGCTCTTGGTTGATGCTACGGCTGCTACTATGCCGGTCTCTTTCGATCAATTCAGCGATTTTATCGCAATTTTCGACGACAGGCCTTCCGGACCGTGGCTCATCTTCGATCACCTCTGCACCAGAACGAAAACGTTGAAACCATCGTTGTGCGGTGGAAATGGAAACTGTATCGGGTCCATAAACTGCACAAATTTTATTGGCAGCATGAGATGCATTTTTGCCTTTATCGTAGTAGTACTGTAAAATATGCCGTATTTTCTCTTTATTTTGCTCCATGTTTGCGACGCTATAACTCACGAACGACTAAAAACAAACAACAATAAATCAAACGCGTGAAAAGAGCTTTCCAAAAAGCTCTAGCGTGAACCGATGCGACGAATACAACTAGAACTACGCGCTTGCAAAGACAAGCTTGCGGAAATACCGCAAGACTTTTTTGACAACCTTATATATACATATATACATTTTTATTCGATGTACTCGATTTGATTTATCGATTAATCTAAATTGAGAACTCTGAAAGATGATAACATATGTCATTGGAGTGATTAATTTGAATGCATCTTCGGCAACTATAACAAATGGCACATGTTTTGAACCGCAAGGTAAAACTTCATCATCCGGGAAATTAAGAAGATTATGTTCAATGCCTGTTCATAACGAGGAATTGCCGTAAACGGCGGCATCGCTTGCTCTTCCATTGCAGGCAATATCTACATAAACTAAACTGTACTCTACCATCTACCAGAGCAAGAAGCACAATACTGTGGAATCCCTTATAATTGTAATAAAATGATCCTTCATTTATTCTAGCTCGAAATGCACTATCTTTGCCAGCTAAAGAAAAAATGTTAAAAAGTGGAATTTCCACATTTTGTCGAAATTTTGATTAATGGTTTGACATTCCTGCTGTGCTTAAGGCATCTAGAAAATTAAACTTAATTTTAGAAGCCATTGATTTTATATGCTGTAAAAGGATGAAATAATTGCATTCATGACTTCTGGCACAATTTTGGAAATTGTCTGATCGCCGAATGCTGAAAGAGCAACACTTTAGCTATGTTTGGAAAATGTAGTTGTTTGTTTACCGTGTTTGTGTGGGAATGACTTCTCTTAAGAATGTATCCTCATTTTGAACTTTAGGTCTTACAAACTCAGGCAACTTGTGAAAAGTTGATTTGTTCATGCGATTAAAATATCTGAAGGTTTCGTCGTCCTCGTACTGGAGCTCACGTAAGACAAGCTGCGGCATGTGTTTGCCTTTACAGGAACGCTTTTAACAATTTCGTCTTGTTTTTGGCCCCGGATCATCCATTTCGTCTTCAGCCAAAGAGATAGAGGTTTGACATGTATGGGGCATATATTTCTTATACTTGCAGACAGATCAAGTTTATTTTCTATTTTTGCCACGCCCCCTCCCGCCCCCGCAATTTGGAAAAAACATCATATCTCCTACAGTTTTGAAGATAGATCGTTCGTACCTTCTAGAGATACCTTGTAAACAAAATTATTTATCGATTTGCTGAAGGAATGATAAAGATCGGATGAACGATACTCAAGTTATGAGCAAAAAACGGCTAGTAAACACCCCACCCATCACCACAGCATTCTATTGAACGGCAATCTTAGTGAGAGAGAGAGAAAGAGAGAGAGAGAGTGAAACTTAGAGATGAGCGCGTATAACTCGTGAGCAAATGCGAGCTGCGACGTTAAGGGTACAGAGTATGTTATAGTCGGGCTTGACCGACTTTCTTTCTTGTTTTCTTTTGAGTTTTGTGTCAAAAATTGTTGAACCAGTACTGAATTCGATAACATCTAGTTCAAGATTCTCTGTTATTAAAAGTGTAATAGCTAATCATAGATTCTCTAATGAGTTTCTCTTTAGAGAAGTTTGACAACCGACTCTTTAGAGAAATATGATAAGTGTAAAGGCTGCTTTAGGCTTAAAACATTTTGTCCAACATATTTCCTAATTTTTTAACTTTTTCTTACAATAGTTTCTCTGAAGACTCTGGGTGAGTGATTCTCAGATCGTTCTACCCTACTTTTGCTTGTGTCGTTGCTAGCGCTGATCAATTTCTAATGCACTCATTCTCTTTCTCGTTGCCTGGTTTGCCTGATTTGATTCTGGACCGTCACTTGAACTTCTTTAGTGCAGGTGCAGATCACCCAGATAAGTGCCCTTTTTACTTTTACTGTTTCTCTGAAGTACTGTTTAAGTCCTTGTTTCGTTAGCGGTTGAGAACCTGCGCATTTAAATTAATTGTCCCCATGGTAATTATTAAGTCGTTGCTTGGATTCAGTACTTGATAAGAATTGGAATTTCCTTTCTTTTCGTTTTCGCTGGAATTGAAGATTTCTGCCACCTCCAGAGCTGGCCAATGTACTATGACTCCGTGCAGTAGGATTAGTCGTATGTCAAGTGATAAGCTTAAATAGCTTCTGAATTGCGATTCTTGGTCTACTTTGAGCTCGAAGCAATCTCGTTGGAGGAGCCTACACCAGGCCACAGGCTTACCTACCAAACTTTCAATTCTCGAGCGGTTTGCATACCTGATTGAAAATTTCCCAAAGCTTCTCAAAGTTAACTCTAATTACTCTCACCTAGGAATTAATATAAATATCTCTATTAAATTATAATTTATTTGCCCACCCCAATTATAGCTATCCCCTCCTCCCACACACACACACTCACCCACATTCCCCCTGTCAAGTCAGGTCTTCACCGTCATACATCAAATCGCAGACACATTTTGTATCTCTTCCGAACTTCCTATAACAGTGCGCTAATTGTATGATATTTAAAATTGATTATTAAGCTGCCACTCAGAAAGCAAATAAAGCGCATTTAACAATAAAACAATTAGCTGCAAGTAGTTTTCGTATATCAATAAAACATAACAGCAATTAAAATGTCACTGGCAAATATCGTACGGACAGCGTCAGCAAACTTCCACCACAATGCCATAAAAAAAAGTACTCGGGGACCGAGCAATCGACTTGTGGATGGATAGATAGAAACGCGCAGATACGATAGATACGAGTGTGTAATACAGAGGAGCTTTGACATTGTAGAAAGAATGTGGCAATGAGGGCTACTGTTTTTTATACTCTGTACCGAAGGTACATAGAGTATATTAAGTTTGTGCAAAAGTATGTAACAGGGAGAAGGAATCGTTTCCGACCCTATAAAGTATATATATTCTTGATCAGCATCAACAGCCGATTCGATATAGCCATGTCCGTCTGTCCGTCCGTCCGTCTGTCCGTCTGTCTGTCCGTATGCACGAAGAGATCTCAGAGATGGTAAGAGATAGAGGTTTGACATGTATGGGACATATATTTCTTATACTTGCAGGCAGATCAAGTTTATTTTCAATTTTTGCCAAGCCCCCTCCCGCCCCTGCAATTTGAAAAAAACGTCATATCTCCTACAGTTTAGGAGATAGATCGTTCGTTCCTTCTAGAGATACCTTGTAAACAAAATTATTTATCGATTTGCCGAAGGAATGATCAAGATCGGATGAACGATACTCAAGTTATGGGCAAAAAACGGCCAGTTAACACCACCCACCCCCCACCAACAACCACAGCAACATACCCTAACCGTTCAACACAGGCAATCTTAGTGCGAGAGAGAAAAGAGAGAGAGAGAGAGAAACTTAGAGAGCGCACCGCGTTGTGCGCGGGGTGTTAACTGGCCGTTTGACTCCTGAGCAAATGCGAGTGTAAGGGTACAGAGTATGTTATAGTCGGGCTTGACCGACTTTCTTTCTTGTTTTGTTTTGTTTTTTTGATGGGAATTTTTGAGCAAGGGATCGCTAATCGTTTCCTTTAAATTTTGAGAAAAGATTTGCAGTTCAAATCAAATGTTTTGTTGTCAACAATTTCTTTCACCCGTGGTTCGGTTCAAGGTTTGGTAAACTACACGATGAAGTTATAACATACCCCTAATGCCCAATTTATTGACCGTTCAAAATCTTATCAACTTAATAGTTCCCCCTTTTCAGCACTCTCCAATCTTCTTGGTTAAATGCCTGAAAAATGTTGTCCCAAGTGTTGAATTTCCGAGTCACAAACTCACACACAACACGCTGTGAGAGTGCAAGGTGTCGTTTTTATGTACCCCAAGTATGTAAGTGTGTCTGTGTGTATACTCGGTGTGATCATATTTAATGCTTAGCTGGATTCCTTTTCCTCCTCCTTCTCATTCTGCATGCTACTGGCGGTCAGTTTTATGACAACTCTCATCTGTCAACTGGAATCCAGAGCAGAGTCCAAGCCAGGCGACGGGGTGCGGGGGGGCTTGTGTGCATTAAATGTCAATAACCATAACTTAATTCATTTGGATTTTGGTTTGGCTTGGTTTGTCTTTCACATCGTTGCCCACTATCGGATTCCGTATGTTTGCATTGGCCACAGAGGTCAACTTGATGCTACCTCCGCCTCCTCGTCACCCATTTTTGTGATAGTGAGTGAGTGCGGGGAGGGGAGGTATTTGGATTGTGGAGTACATTGAAATTGAATAACTGCTGCATTGAACGAAAAATATTGACTCGAGTGGAGTTCGGGTGCATCATAAATCAATTTGATTGCCAGCCAGCCAGACGGAGAACGGAGAACGGAGAATGCAGACAACAGAATTAGGCTAATTGTCAGTTTAGGGAGATGAATGGAAGCGCTATTAAGGAAGGATTTGAGGAAATGGTCCTTTAAGGTATTAAGTATCAAAAAAGTAGAACTTAAGCACCATTCGGATTTTTTATTGATGGTTAAAGTGGGAATTGATTAAGTTGTTGCCGATGAGGCAAACAGAAGAGCCAATTGAGGTTGATGAAGATACAAAAAATGTAAAATTGCTTTACATCTGTGTTAAAATTAAAATTCGTGTTGAAATCATCAAAAGAGTTAACAGTTAAGTCGACTATTTCCAAAAATTTAACTAAAAAAAAAAAAAATTATTGTGTGAATCTATAAAAATGTCATCAATCATTTGACAATAATCAATTACGGCACGGCACGGCCGGAACACCAAAAAAGCGGACTTTTTTAGTCAAATTTTGAGGATGTACGTTTACTTTTTTGCAGCATACTATACCCTGGGAGTTGTTGTCGCCATCGATTTCAATAAAAATCTCTAAAATTTTGTTTTGACTATTAAAGATGGACTTAAGTAAATTCACCATCAGTTGATAGTTAGCGACCTTTCTAAATTGTAGAACCATCACCATCGCTAAATACACTCAGAAAATTATCTATTTACCGAAGGAATGATAAAGATTGGATGAACTATACTCAAGTTATGACCAAAAGTCAGTTTGGAAATGGTATGACGGTTCCAGTTCATCCCGAACCAATCACAGTTCCAGTGACAGTTCCTGACTTATTCACACTTCACTGGCAACTCATTACTCCCGCTCTTTTTATACTCTGTACCGAAGGTACATAGAGTATATTAAGTTTGTGCAAAAGTATGTAACAGGGAGAAGGAATCGTTTCCGACCCTATAAAGTATATATATTCTTGATGAGCATCAACAGCCGAGTCGATATAGCCATGTCCGTCTGTCCGTCCGTCCGTCCGTCCGTATGAACAAGAGATCTCAGAGATGGTAAGAGATAGAGGTTTGACATGTATGGGACATATATTTCTTATACTTGCAGGCAGATCAAGTTTATTTTCAATTTTTGCCACGCCCCCTCGCGCCCCCGCAATTTGGAAAAAACGTCATATCTCCTACAGTTTTGGAGATAGATGGTTCGTTCCTTCTAGAGATACCTTGTAAACAAAATTATTAATCGATTTGTTGAAGGAATGTTAAAGATCAAATGAACGATACTCAAGTTATGGGCAAAAAACGGCCACTTAACCCCACCAATAACCACAGCAACATACCCTAACCGTTCAACACAGGCAATCTTAGTGCGAGAGAGAAAGAGATAGAGAGAGAGAGAAACTTAGAGACTGGCCGTTTGACTCCTGAGCAAATGCGAGTGTAAGGGTACAGAGTATGTTATAGTCGGGCTTGATCGACTTTCTTTCTTGTTATATCTTACAACTCTGACTCACACACATCCATTCTGACATTCAACTCTTTGCTTTCTGTTAAATTCATTCATATCGGCAAGACGCTACTGCAATAAACCAAACCAAAATCTAATCTGTGTTTCATATTGAATAAACAAAGTGGCCTATATCGCCACAATGGTTACAGTAGTGGCGCCATCTATTTGACAGTTTTTAAATGTTTACAATAGTGGCGGCATCTATTGGTCAAGTTATGATCAAAAGAAAGTTCGCTGTCTCAGAGCAGCAGCAGCGCTGATACTGCAGGCACAGAGTCTATTACAGTCGGGCTTGACCGACTTTCTTACTTGTTATAAGATTAGAAATACGTCATAGAGACGCCAATCAAAGTTGTTAGATCCTTGATTCCAGGTTCAGAATAGGACAAAAGCTATCTCTGACACTTACCAAAATGTGTTTGGAATAATAAATCGATTACTGACATCATTGAAGCTTTCGATGGCACTAATTGTAGTAAAGCCTAGTACTGATGGCGTTCGAATTTTCTATCAGCTGTCAAATCCCAAATAGCTTAAGGAATTTTTCCTTGCCTCGTTCTGTAGTTTGGTACCCAGAAAGCCAAGCAATACACACAAGGAGTTTTGAGAGTTGCCATATCGATTGCTTGTGTGGACTGTATTGAACAGCTGAGATTCCTTCAACAGATATTGTGCAGTAATTTTTTCCTTGTGTCAGTTGTCAAATTGAAATGGAAGGCAAAACTACAAAAATGGAGCGCAAGACTAAAAATCGTCTGCAAAATTTAAATAATGACGACAAAAACGCATTAATTGATGCTGTGAACAAAATGCAAGTTTGTGGGACATCACACATGAAAAGAACCTGGACACCGCATTTACAAAAAGTAATTGGGAAGCGGTTGATTCAGCGAATGTGTTGATTAGCAGTTCGCTGACCAAATGGCTTTCCTGCCTAATATGTCTAATATGTTACTTATAAGTCCTTTCGGTATCCCCCATTTAATTATTTAACTATGGCAACATCCAGTCCGGTATTAAAGGACACTAGTTCTGCAATGTCAATCCAGCCCAAAGAGGAGCACATGTTTTACGATGACATTTAAGAGTTTCACTCTACAAACTCTACAAACTCTACATTACCGTCATATTCCTATGTAAGTTAAATATTTAGATATAAATTTATGCAAATATATTGACTAATTGTCTTTCACAGCCGGCAACGCAGACCAAAAAGCGGATGGTGGAACAGCCCTTAGTATCCGATGAGTTGGTGAGAATGATGGTGTAACCGGACTAATCTTCCCTTAGCTAAGCCAGTTGCCCTCTGACTCTGACGTGGCCATCATGATGGAGGTGCAAATTACAAGTTTCCTTTTTGAGTCAGTAGACATAAACAATAAAATTCTCAAAATTATTAATAATATAAAATAATATATTTATATGATGAAAATATAAAAAAAAATTAAATAAAAATTTGGAATGTTGATAAGACCAGCCGCATCATTTTGCCAAGTTACAGACCCGATCTCTGAGTTGACAAAATTTCTCATTTTATTCCGCAGATGTTTGGGTGCTGGGTCGACTGTTGTGTGTGGTGGTATATTTATCAGATTTGGATCAAACTCGTCAAAATTGTGTGGAAACCGATAATATTCATAACTGGAAAGCTTAAAGACGCTACCATTGAAAACAAAAAAGTTTTTCTCACTAGAACTGCTTTTCGAACCGATCGTTCCAATGGCAGCTATATGCTATAGTCATCCGATTTGAATCAAACTTGGCAGAATCGTGTGGTAGCATATAATATTGATTAGTGACAATTTTGGGAGCAATAGCATTGAAAACAAAAAAAAGTTTTTTCTACTAAGACTTTTTCTCTGAACTAACTTTTGTATGGCAGCTATACTATATAGTTGTCCAATTTTCATCAAACTTGATGAAATGATGTAAAATCATAGAAAACTGAAAATTGCGAGGTTTGGGGGCGTTTGCATTGAAAACAAAAAAGTTTTTCTCAGTAAAACTAGTTTTTTGACCGATCGTTCCTATGGCAGCTATATGCTATAGTCATCCGATCCGGCCGGTTCCGACAAATGTGCAGCGTATTTGTTCCAAACGGCTTCGTGCAAAGTTTGGTTAACATAGCTTTAAATCTGACGGATGAGATAGCATAGAAACAGACGGACGGACGGACAGACGGACAGGCGGACATGGCTAAATCAACTCAGCTCGTCATGCTGATCAAGAATATATATACTTTATGTGGTCGGAGATGCTTCCTTCTATGCGCTAGAAACATCTGGACAATTTTAATATACCCTCTACAAGGGTATAAAAACACATATCGAGATGAATTCAATCTTTTTATTCTTTTGAGAATACAATCTCAACTTACAGTATATTCTAATCAATATTCTTCAATCCTTTCGAACTTGGTTCATTCCAAATGTGCTTTCTTCTTTTCTATTCGAAATCACATGTTCATATAGGTAAATTAGGGAGCGAGAGCGAAAAAAATATAAGTAGTACTTTAGCGACGTACCAACAATTGATGGCAATGGTATTGTTGCATTCCATTTGTGTTCAGCGCAAGGCAGACTGGTCTGGATGGCCAAATATTTGGCATTAAATCGAATTTTTGATGACATTATTCTCTGATATTAGCTATATGTTCTAACTTGTGAATCGTTCATCCGATCTTTATCATTCCTTCAGCAAATCGATAAATAATTTACTAGATTTCTCTACTCCAGCAGACTTTTGCTTATTGACCTTCCGTCGTTAGCTAACCGTAGAACACAAGAACCGTAGTCTTAGGTGTTTCTTTTCTTCATAAGCTAATTATCGATGATGTAGACTCGTCTGATATTTTAGGTCGCCTTAACTTTTCCGTTCCTTCTAGGCCAACTAGAAACTATTTAACTTTAATCTTGCCCAGATGCACAACTGATTATGCCCAGCACAATCGTTTTCGGGTCTTATGTCAAAATTACAATGATCTCTATCACCTGCTCTCAACAGAACTCTCTCTCTTCTCTCTAAAAACGTCTCTTTATAATTATCTCCGGGGAAATCTCTGACCACTCCCAGCTGTGAGTAGGGGCATAGCTTGCCGGACTGGCTAAAAAATCCTCCCGCACCGGGTCAGAGATTTTCCGGTTATTTAGTTTAAAGCTTTACGTATACATTTTTAATTTTTAAAGTTTACTTTTAGATAGTTTTCTCCCTTTCTCTCTATCTGTGTTTTATGTATATGGGGTTTAGTGACCTGTTTTTGATTTTAGTCAATATTACAACTGGCTAGCTCAAGGTCTTTGGTTGATTATAAATCTTTATAACCAACACAAATCAACAGATATTAATTACAACAAAATTGGTAAACAAACACCTTCAAACAAAAAACCAGAGCTGAAGTGCGGGCTGCGAATTTACAATAGTGTAATTCCCATGTCTTAATTTGCCGCCTGCAGAGTTTAAATACTAACTGGATGTTTGTTTAAAGTGTGAACAGCAAAACAAGTCCGCTGATGAGAGAAACAGCGATCGTTGTACGGACATACCCAATTGCTATTCCAAAATGTTGTAATTAATAGCTGTTGATTTGTATTGGTTATAAAGATTTACAATCAACCAAAGACCTTGAGCTAGCCAGTTGTAACATTGACTATCTCTGTTTTATTTTAATTTATTATATTATCTTAGTTTTTTCCTTTGTTCCTCCCTAACTAAAGGTTTTGGTTTTTTCTCTCCCTCCCTTTTCTCTATCTCTATATTATTAAAGTTTTTGTTAGCTCTAATAACGTCTCTGACTACAATTGGCTGTGAATAGGGGCATAGCTGGCCGGACGGGCAAATAAAATACCCCCACCGTGTCGGAGTCGTAATTAGTTTATTTTGTAATTTTATAGATTTTCTTTGACAGGCTTCCTTAGCTCATAAAATTTTTTTTGTAACGTATTTATACTTTTGTTGACAGCCCTTGTTTGTCGACTCTAAATAGAAGGTACGAACAATTTATCATCAAAACTGTGGGAGATATGAGAATTTTTCCAAATTCCGGGGGCGGAAACAATATGAAAAACAATTTCGGTCAAATGACCACCACGGCTGACTTGGCAGTAGCCCATTCGATACATCCAATTTTAGAGAACAGTTTCAATATCAACTCAATATCAAATCTTGTTCATCAACTCATCAATTGATTCAGGATTGTTTGCATAACATTTGACATTGATCGCTCCAAAAAGATAATAGTCTAACGGTGTCAGATCACAGCTTCTTGGCGGCCAATTCACATCTCCATATTTGCAGATTATTGCAATTTTCGAAAATTGATTGTGGCGTGCGCTGTGTGGCACGTAGCGCCGTCTTGTTGAAACCAAATATCGTCCAAGTCTTCCGCTTCAATTTTCTCGAAGAACCAATCACTTAACATTCACCATTCACTGTCACGGTGGCTCCTTCTTCATTTTCAAAGAAAAATGGACCAAAATCCGCACCAAACAGTGACACGTTCTGTGCCCCAGATGCGATAATTTTGTTTTTTAACATAACCACCGAGATGGAAATGTGCTTCATCCGAAAAGATGATTTTTCGGTAAAATTCACCAACTTCGGCCAAAAGATCTTCCGCCCAATTTGCGAACTGTAGACAATTCGGATGATCAATTAGCTTTAGCTGCTACACCAATTGAACTTTGTATGGCTTCATGGCAAGGTCTTTATGCAAAATTCGCATCAAAGAAGTGTGTGAAATGTCCAATTGTTGACGTCGATGGTTGTTCACCCACATTTTCAGCAATCGCAGCAATGTTTTCGGTCGAGCGCACCGGACGAGTACGTACACGGGTTGGTTTATCCACCAACATTCCAGTTTCACGAACTCGCTTCACGAATTGATTGAGTTTTCGAAACATATTTTTTGTTAAATGATTTTTCAAATTTCGCACAGTTTGAGTCGAGGACACTTTGGAAATATATTTTTAGTATTTCCCAACTTTCTTCAAGCGAATAGCGACCCCCACTTAGTAAATGTCAAAGTTTTTACTAAATATTAGTCGCTTTCCGAATGACATTTGACGTTTTTAAAGTCAAATTATGAATAGTTCAAATTCCAAATAAAATATATAACAAAAAATTGTTTACCTAGCAAAAACTTCAATATAGAAAGTTAAACCTGTTAAGTCATGTATGGCATGATTAAAGACTCAAATTTCTTCTTTCCAAACCCGGAAGGAGAATAAAAATCAGTGGATATTTGATAAAGTTATGGGCGTATAAGTGAGCGCATGTGCGAAAAAACGTTTTGTTTTACCATTATTAGAAATTTCGATGTGCACCAAAAATCTATTAAACTATATCTACCACCTACGCAATGTCCCATCCCAGAAGTTTTGTTTTGATTTTCAAGTTGAGGACCTCATGGGGGCACTTGGAAAGAAAATGCTTCGCACTTTGAACCTCAAGAACCCTGAATAATGTGCACATTCGGATGTATGCTGGCTGTTACCCAACTAAATCCCATCCCTTCTTTCTCCACCTACAATTGCCTTGAATCACACACAATTCAACCTCCACCACCACCTCCCCCATTTGTACCATCTATTTTCCTCGTGAATGCATCAACTTTATTAGTTTGGCCTCCTTTTTGTGATGCTTTTTAAACAAGAACTTTGGCATAAATTGCAAAGGCGCAGACCACAGAGCACATTCCGTTTTTGCCATCAAAGATTTACATTTTGCATGCAGTTTTGCTGACCACGAAGACGCGACGCGTTGATGTCGATGATGTTGAGGAGATGGAGATGGGCGATGACGACAGCGTCAGCGACTGGGCCACAGAAATAGAAAAAAAAATGAAAAGAAACCCAAGGCAGCGAGGGACTGGCCACTTCAAGGCGCTCGTCGTCGTCGTCCAACTGTTTGTTTAATTTGTCTGCTTTGGCTTTTTGGGTCAGCAGATGCGGCGCATGCAAAATAATTTTTGTGTAGAATCTTTTATAAAACACCAAAAAATAACCCGCAGAAATGTGAAGAAATAATATTTATTTTGTGTATCAGTAGTCTTGATGATAAGCAAATGAGAGGCAGTAAGTTATCTGCCTGCGAAATCCCACCAGATAACAAAAGACCACAAGAAAAGGGCTGCAATTAGTTGTACTCGTGTTCACTTCAGAAAAAAAAGAGACACCATTAACAGACCTTGTCTATCACGAGCACTTGGTGTGATGATAAGGCGAGCCAACAAATTTTCAGCCACTCCACCACAATGCGAGCAGATACCCAGAGCAAATACATAAAAAAAAGTAACTAAAGTACAGTAAAGTGAAGTAAAGTAGCAGTAAGTTTAGTAAGCACACCAAGTGTACTTATGGTTAGATGTTTGTCTATTAGTTGTATGCAGTTGTTAGACACACTCACTCACTCCAGGGTTATCACAGAGCACAGAACTATGGCAAATTGCTACTAAAGTGAATTGTGGGTCATAGAAAACGAGGAAGGTTAAATGAACCGAACAAATGCACTTTTTCACATAGATGGAGAATATGGAATCAAATGAAGGATTTTAGCATTAATTTTGGTTCGATAGGCAAACAGCTTGAGCATTACTAACACAGTTTGTATGGCGCCACCTCATATTCATATTCGAAAATTCATTTCCTATTAAATTGGATTGCATTTAGATTTGCATTTACCTACATTTTTTACAACATATTTTAAACAAGATTTTCAAAAATTGAATTTCAAATTCATTTTTTGTAGTTTAAAGAGTTTGGAAAAAATGTTGAATCAACTTCGAAATTTCTGTTTTTTCGGAAAACAAGTGTAAGAGAAAATGATCAAAAGAATCTCTAAAATTGGGGCTTCCCAAAAATCTAAGTGGACCATCCACTATCTAGCTTTTTAAATCAAACATTGGTATTACTTGCACAGAGGGAAAATCCCGAGATCATTGAACTCAAGATGAGCACAAACGTTACCATGTTTTCACTTCAAGAACAATTTTTTGAAAAGTCAATAACTAGATTTGAGTTTATATGGTTCCGAAGAAAGTCAACTGGGGAAATAACTTTATTGATTTTGAATGAATTAAGCGGATCCTCACATTTTGGGTGCTTCGGATTGGAAGGGAAGGGGAGGTCTATCAATTAAAAGCGCTGGATATGCATTTGCTGCTCCACCCATATTCCATAGAAACTGACACATTGCTGTACACCAACCCTGAACGACCCACTCCATCCGACTTGGTTCATTAAAGTCTTTTAGAAAAACACAGAAAAATTAGTTCAGACTTAACTCAGAATCAAAATCTGGACCTTCTGCACTTAACGAACAACGTATGGAATGGCGTGCTAGCACATTCCGCCAACGCCCACTTTTGTAGCAACACGTCTAAACTGCTACTTGAAGTTTTCGGTGTCACCACCGACTTGTAGGTTTCAGCTAAGTTTAATTGAGCTTAGAAGTTTTAGCTCTTAAAGAACATAAGTACTCAAAATTTTTGCGAAATTTTTGTTATTGTTTTTAGTTGAAGGCAGCTTATTTTCTGTACATGTTGTTGGAGCTCTCTTTTACGAACGTTCGACAGGGGGACTACGCTTTTGTCTTCGATTTTGAATTTGCAAAGTCAGACACTTTTGCTATTTGCCGCAACAACAGGTAACAGGGGGCTTACATGATGGTCAGGGGATAACAGGGGGGGGGAGATAACAGCGGAAGTCTGTTTAGCTATAAAAAGGCTAAAGAATAACAAAGCAGCTGGTGCTGATGAGCTGCCCGCTGAATTGTTTAAGACTGGCGCACAGTGGGCGATTTTATTAATTTGGCACACAATAATTAATAACTTTATATGTTATTGAAAAAAAATTATTATTTAATTTTTAAAATTAAGTATTTATGTCTACTAATTTTTTCCAGTAAAATTTTCATTCATTTTTTATGTTGGTGAAAAGTTCTCCATTTCATTAAAAGCTGCTTCATTTCCTTGAATTATCCTGGAAACAGTGTTTTCAACCAAAGTTTGCAAATTTACTTCAGCTGAAGTTTCCGATATTTGGATGCCGTTTGGATAGCACGCTTTTTTCGCAACTCTCAACATATCGTAGCACGAAAACATTTTTGATCCATGTTCTTTTACGGAGCTCTGCATCAAACGGTATGAATTTTTAGTAAAGTCTCCATCAACAAAAAGGGATAAAGCTTCCTCTTGGGTAAAATTTCTTGGGTTTGCAGACTCTGTCTTATTTAGCTTTGCCGGGCTTTCTGATAGTACTCGAGAACCACTCCTTTTTCCACAATTATGCATGCTCACCCGAGCGGCTACCATTAATTCTTCGCACGGTGTTGCCTTCACTATATGAGATACTCTTTGAAGTTGTCGATTGTTTGTGCAATCTGAGAACGATTTAGCCGGACGTCCAGGCTTATTGATTGTGCATGGTTCAATTAGCATTAATAAACCGTTTAACCATTCAGCATTTGATTTTTCAAAATATGCCAGTGATCTGTTACACTTCCTCCACTTCATTGTAAGCTTGGCAGCAAAGTTGTCTAGTTTTTTATTAACTGAAAGGCGCTCTTCTTCCGTACAATTGTTGTTCCCGATTATCTCACTGAAAACATAGGTTTTAAGAGCTTCAACTTTTTTTGCTTGCTCTGCTTCCTTGTGCCATATTGCAAAAAGTGCTTTTATTGATGCAGACACTGGACGATTCACAAAAGACCATTAGTATAAATAAAAAAGAGTTCTGGGCGAATACTTGCGAATATTAAAAGTTATATACTACAAAAGTTTTAGTACGTGAAAAAGATCATTCTATAGGATATGTTAACTTTAAAGATAGATTTCAGCTAATACACATAAACACTGGACACACACATATTTTTTACATCGAATACATACCAACTATGTGGGTTTGCAACACTATTTTCATCAAAATTATTAAAACTTAACTTTTCACAAGTTCAATCAGCTGGTCCAAAAAAAGCAGGAGTAGTAGTGTAAGAGATGTGAAAAAAAATTTCAACTTTGCGAGCTTACAACTTCGTGAGTATCGATAGGAAAAATATATCAAAATCGATTTTAATGTAGTAGAGATGTTTTATATCGATTCCATAAACAAAATTAGTAAAATTCCACAATTTTTTTTTTGACTTATTGTGTGCCAACTTGTATGGCATCGCCCACTGTGTGGCGGCGAGGAGTTTGTAAGTTGCAGAACATGGTCCGACAAAAGCATGCCCGAAGATTGGAATCTAAGTGCAATTTGCCTACTTTTTAAAAAAGAAGACCCTGCAGTTTGCACCAACTATCGTAAGATCAGTCGTCTTCCCATCGCATATAAGATTCTGGCTTGCATTAGCTGCTAACTAACACTCTGATTGGATCTTATCAGTGTGGCTTTAGACCTGGTAAGTCCACAACAGACCAGATATTCACATTACGACAAACCCAGGAGAAGACCTATGAGAGAGATATCAAAACCTAACATCTTTTTGTTGATTATAAATCGGCCTTCGAAACACCGATAAGGTCAATGTTCTTTGAAGCCCTGTCTACCATTGGTATACCAGCAAAGACTTTGCATGATGAC
The DNA here is from genome assembly GCA_037044535.1 of Lordiphosa magnipectinata. Taxonomy (NCBI): domain Eukaryota; kingdom Metazoa; phylum Arthropoda; class Insecta; order Diptera; family Drosophilidae; genus Lordiphosa; species Lordiphosa magnipectinata. The sequence goes on from JBAMBO010003005.1 coordinate 212,081, forward strand.
GTTGAGAAGCGCTCAAAGTTCCTTCAAAAAAGGAAAGAACTTTTCCGAACCATTTGATACCAAAAGAGGTTTTATATTATTTTGATAACATTTTCGAGTCTCACTCAGGCCGAATAGCATCTCGACTTCTCGCTTTCTCGCTCATTCTTTTTATACTCTGTACCGAAAGTACATAGAGTATATTAAGTTTGTGCAAAAGTATGTAACAGGGAGAAGGAATCGTTTCCGACCCTATAAAGTATATATATTCTTGATCAGCATCAACAGCCGATTCGATATAGTCATGTCCGTCTGTCCGTCTGTCTGTCTGTCCGTCCGTCCGTTCGTATGAACGAAGAGATCTCAGAGATGGTAAGAGATAGAGGTTTGACATGTATGGGGCATATATTTCTTATACTTGCAGGCAGATTAAGTTTATTTTCAATTTTTGCCACGCCCCCTCCCGACCCCGGAATTTGGAAAAAACGTCATATCTCCTACTTGTAAACAAAATTATTTATCGTTTTGCTGAAGGAATGATAAAGATCGGGTGAACGATACTCAAGTTATGAACAAAAAACGGCCAGTAAACACCCCCCACCCCCCCACCCATCACCACAGCATTCTATTGAACGGCAATTTTAGTGAGAGAGAGAGAGAGAGAGAGAGAGAGAGAGAGAGAGAGAGAGAGAGAGAGTGAAACTTAGAGATGAGCTCGCATAACTCGTGAGCAAATGCGAGCTGCGACGTTAAGGGTACAGAGTATGTTATAGTCGGGCTTGACCGACTTTCTTTCTTGTTCCTTCTAAAAACAGAGGGAAACAGTGGGGGAAAAACTCGAGAGAGTGAGGGAAGAGGGGTAGGGAAAAAAAGGGAAAGTAAATTTTAATTGAATTCGTATTAATTGATTTAGTATTAATTGAAGAGTGGCTGCCATGAGGTCAAGTTGATATATTATATCATATTATATCATATATATATAATATAGTAAATATATTTTTTAAATAGTCAAAAATATATATCTTATATTTCAGAAATCATAGTCCAAAATTGTATAAAAGTTTTTTTTATTTAGTGTTGGGAGAATGGCGCTCCGCGACCAATCTTGGTTCTATTGCGCCCCCCTACTGAGTTTACAACTCTCCTAGCAGCCTTATTTCCTGTACGAAGGTCAGGATTATCGTGGGTTCTAGGTTACTGATATTGGTTGGGAGTAAAATGTGTTTCCCAAATCTGTTGAATCTGCGCCTCGTTAGAGCATCGCAGTGAGTATATGTAGTAGTTGCTCGGAGGACTCCTCCTTCTCTTCGCAATATCTGCAGCTTGTACATGTGGCTCCGTAGTCTGCAGTGGCCCGTGTGGAGCCCTGTCAAGATCCTTAGGGCATTCTTTCCTTGTTGGATTAATTTTTTGAACCTTTTGAGATTACGGTTCACTATTAATACTTTAGCTTGTCTCATCCCCCTGGTGTTTACCCAGTAGGCTGTTCTAAGCGTATTCTCTTCCTTTCTAAGAAGACTTTTTCTTGTGTGTTGGCCTTTGCCAGAGTAGGGTTCTGGTCCTACCATTGCAGTGGCTGCACCCTTGCGTGCCAGTTCGTCAGCCATTTCGTTTCCGGGATGTTTTTGTGTCCCGGTATCCAGCGTAGGGACAGGTTGTTCCTGCTGCCTAGTTGGTCCAATTTATTCTTTGTCTCTAAGACTAGCTTAGAGGTGAACTTGTTGCTGCTAAGCGCATTGAGCGCTACTTGGCTATCAGAAAGGATGGCTATCACTCTGTTATGGTAGTTCTTCCCATATTAAGGTCTGCACATCGGAAGATGGCACATACTTCGGCTTAAAATATACTTGCGAATTCTTCCATTGCCTCAGACGTTTTCGTTCCCGGTCCTGCTACCCCAAGTCCAGTTCCTTGGGGCGTCAGGGACCTGTCTGTGTACCACTTTATAAAAGTTAGTTCTATTTCTTCCTATTTCAAAATTCAGTTTATCCAAAAGAATCTAAAAAACCGGTTGTCCCCAGTATTTAAGTTTAAAATCAGATTTATCGCCGTAAAGAGCTTTGCTCGTAGTGGACGTCCCACGACACCTACTCTTATTTTCCTTTTGTGTGGATGTATCTCGGCCATATTTTTTTAGAATATCTATAATTTAGTGCTCATATAATGTATATGAACGTACAAAGGCCAGAGACAGCGCTGGCTCTGGCTCATTGTGTCAGTTTTTGCTGTTGAATCGCATTGGAGTTCCCATGTTATGTTTTCTGATTGTGATACCAGGTGAAGACCGCTGATTTGCTAAAGATACCAATGAAACAGCTGTACGGTCAACTAATCTTATTTGTGGTGTGGTGTGTACCTGTTTTAAAGCTATGTACAAACATAACGAGACCTAAAGCCGGCAAAAACTTGAAGGTTTGATTATCATAAAGGTCGTTAAAACATACAAACATGAAAAAGGTATGGTAAAAATGTAAAATGAAAAGTATTTATGAATATCAGCAGTGTTCCGGTTTTCACTTTTGAATTAGCAATTCAGTAGCTATTGTATAGAATCATTTCTTCACGAAAAATCATTTTTAATCGCTATCATTCGAGGAATATTTTTCCGTACTTTTGACGAGACCAAAAGGCAATTAACTAGAACAACAACATAATACGAGCCCAGTGACTCTGCGACGCCAATTTGGTCGCTTTGATCTACTTTCTTATTCAATTTTAGCAATATTTTAAATTGCTTCTGCTGAAGGAAGTTCTTATACTCACTAATTGCTTTGGGTACATTAGAGAGATCAGCTCGACGACAAAAACATATTCATGGCATGACATCGTCCATATAGTCATATATTAAATCGTTTATTAGGCGGATCAATTTGGTCTGGTGGACAACATTCAATTTTTTCGCGGAATTGAATGATTTGCTTGTCGATGTGAAGTTTTTGGTTCGAGCTTTAGATTGGACCAACAATTAATTGTTTTATATTCCGAAATTTCAGTCTTTTTGAAAGCTAAGTGTATAAGAAAATGATCAAAATTAATAGAACTCTTCTGATTACCGTATTTCCCAAAAATTGGACTGAAACATTCTATTTTTTTTTTCGTTTTAAGCAAGCATTTGAATTGAAGGAATTTTCTTTTATAATATTCATGCTAATGGATATTTTTTTATATAAATTATAATAGCAGAATTTCGGCCAAGAAAATGAGCAAATGACATATTTAAAAGTCGAAAGCTAGTATGCTGATGATACGAAAGGATAGGCCCTGAAACAGCTCTATACATAAAGCGAGTTAATTGGTTGCCTGTGGAGTTTTATGAATGATTCTTGAAGTTTAGTTATTATAAAGTTTAAGTAATGCTTGCTACGATTCTAGGATCGTTCTGTGCGAATGAAGGCTATATTCAGTGATTGGAAAGGTACCCAGTTTTCTTACCTAGGTAAGGTACAAGGTAAATGTCAAAAAATATACCTAGGTAAGGTAAAAGGTATCCGGAATTTCCAGTACCTAGGCAAAGTTGAAGGTACAAAAAAGGTACTTTTAAATTAAAAAGCATGGTTCATCAATTTATATTAGTATTAAATATTAACTGTACGGGCTTAAGTCCAAATATAAGGTTTAAAAATGGAACATTTTAATATCATATGTTATATTATTAAAATGTTTCTCATATAGCATCTCTTTCGTAAAAACTAAATTCAAATTCTGTGTCTCGCGCATCTAAAGTGCCTAAGAAAAATAATTTCAGCGTCATCTGAACTATCCCGTTCTATTACCTTTAAACCAGACTCTTCTAAAAACTCAGGCTTCGTGTTTCCTTCAAAACTGTATACTTTAAATGTTTTTCAGAAGTTGGATACATTTTCTATAACTGTTTAACATTTGGAAGTTATCCATATTATATATTATATATATTAGATTATTATTATCCAAATGTTTAATTACGCCGGCTCAAGGTCATCCGTCCCATCCAAATGAATGAAAAACGGTGGGTTATTATATATTTTCCCAATATATTTCGGGCCCTCATCGGGATCCGTCTTCAGGGGGCTAACAAACAACATTGAATAGAATTTAACAAGATTTTTCCTCGAAACAATTTGAACAATATTGACATTTATACGGGATAAGAAACAAGTGCTCGCCAAGGAGTTCGATGTAAAACTAATTAAACCTAATGTTTGTTTTGGTCAAGTAAGTGTCTGTTTAGGTGCGCGCAGTTCTCTGTATCCGTTTTAAAGTTTAGCTAAATGTTTGTTGGTATGTTGATTATGTGTAACATCTCCAGAGTGAATCGCTTGTTGAAGTTGCGCTCTTGCTGTAGAATGCTCGTGGCATCAATATCGGGAGATTGACCACTCTCAAAACAGTGGGCCGCAAGTGCTGTTTTGTCTGTGTTGATCTCGCTTCGTTTCTTTATATCTGACTTGTGTCCAGAAAGTCTTGTCTTAAGTTTTGATTAGTCCCTTCTCCAGCACATGGTATTTGGTATATTAGATTATTTTTGTCCAACTTTGCAACTTGACTCTTCATATTGTTGAACAGTTCAGCCATGGTGAATGTTGGTTTGTGAGCTATAGTGATTTGTTCTCTGTCGTATAAGTCAGCTCTGGCAAGTCTTTCCGAGTATTGTGGAATATATGTGACGGATTTAAAGTTTTGGTCCGTTCAAGTGTTTTTATGGTTTCTTTTCCAATTCCTTTGATGATCGTCTTAATGATATCGAGAGGAAAATCATTCTTTGTCAGTAGATTTTAAATTATGCCTAAATTGTCGTTGTGAAAAATTGGGTCACTGGTATCTATTATTCGCTTGGCTTGGTTTTTAGCTGTATTTATAATCATGTTTTTAGGATGTTTGACCCATTTTTACTTTTTGTGATTTTGCGATTTAAAACCGTTTTTAAGTACAAAATTTGTATAAAAATCGCAAAATTTTTGCGAAAGTGAAAATGGAAGCACGGCTGATTGTCCGCCTTCCTCTTAACTAGCATAGATTGTATTGTTTTTGAACACGGAATGTTTACCGGACGTCCAGTTAAAGCCACAAACAGGTCCCTGATACTTTTCGTTTCAGTATGGCAGAACGCGGCAGCATCTCGGGTATAATGTAATCGGAACTACAAAAATCAAGAACGAAAAGTACCTAGTACCTTACATATTGACAAGGTAAATGAAAATTAAGACCGAGGTAAGGTAAAAGGTACTCGAATTTGAAAATACCGAGGTAAGTTAAAAAGGAAAGTTACCTAGGTATTTGTACCTAGGTATTTCCAAACACTGGCTATATTTCAGTATCCTCCGACTATAAGATCAACAATATTATAGGATGTTTCTAGACGTACCGACATAATTGGAAACTTATTAAAAAAGAACTGCTATCCACACTTTTTGAAAACAAACCGACGGGATAGCTTCTTTGATCAGACAATGGAATATAATGCTGAAACATAGTATATAATTAGAAAGTCTTTGCTGAGCAGGTTCAGTTTTAGCCTTTTCAGTTTCTGAACTCCCTAATTCCCAACGGTTCGGTTCAAAGCCGGTTTTAAGCCCTCGTTCTTTTATCAGTGTATATAGACTTATATCAAAATATCAATGTAAAAATGGTTTTCGTAGCAAAGTTCTACCATTAAACAATCTGTGAATTGTGTGCCCCTTGTTGAGTTAAAAATCACAAAATATCTGCAAGTTGTTTCAAGTTCTTTGCTGCATTTCTAAAGGTATTATTACACAATAAGGCGTACTCTCAGATACACAAGTATCTGCAAGCCAGCTAAATAAATAGTTACGACTACGTAAGACTTAGTGGAAACGAGATGGATGGAGAGCAAACTCTCCACATGTCGCGCACAATTGCCACTAATTTAACGCTATTTTTTTTTTTTTTTTGTTCCTTCTTCAGCGCTGCTTTCTTTGCTTAAATCTGCCTCAAAGCTGACACTTTGTGTGCGGCTACTTACACACACTCGCACTCGCACAGGGAATGGCGGAGACCACACTTGAAAGCATTACTAATCTGTGTCTTTTATAAAAAGCCAAGCCAAAGCGAGGTCAGAGACGGAGACGACTCGGCACTAAAGTATCTCTAATGAGACATAAGCACAGAGCACTTCAATGCTCTCCAAGTACATAAGTTGGACACATCTTTTGGGGCGAAATGTGTCGCTTCATAGGCAATTTATGTCTTGTCCAAAAAATTTGTTGTGGGCGGAGACACACCAGAGAACTAACACCTCTCTCGCTCTGCTTGAATGCATTGGTCCAGGTCCAGTCGGGCGATAAGAAGATCTCAAGTGCAAAGCAGCCAACCAACCAAACACAAATACTTGCGCATTTGTTGTACCATTTTGTGAGATGTTAGCTCGTTTACAAGCTTGTCTGCTGCCCATTTGAATACGCTCGAGAGTACAGTGTATATACCCGGCCCCGGCACCATCCCAGCGGTACACACAATACAATATTTTTCATTGAATTTCGTTTCGTTGTGGAAATTTTCAGCCAGAGAGTAATTAAGATGCACGAGGCAAACGGCGCGCCGTGGCGGAAGCGCAAAGATGGCGTCGGAGGGTTGAAAACTTAGCGCGTTTCACACGAACAATTCGTGGCGATAATTTGTAGAATAAATGCAATGCATTTCATGGCAAATCCAAGTCCGTTCCGTAATTAATCTAACCAACTAATACTAATATGGCTGACTGATTATCGTCATCTTCATCATCATCATCATCTTCATCATCATCAGGTGGCAGCGTCGTGTGGGTTGCTTCTTTTTTTGGTGGCGGAACAAATAAACGACCCGTCAGAGAAAAAACTAGGCAAGACAACGCCAGAAGAATGCAACTTAATTTGTATGCCAAAAATTATAATAAAAGAAGAACAAGATGAAGCAACGACAACCGGCGACAAGTCAAACAAAAAGTGAGCATCAACAGCACCAAAAACACAAAACACAAAACACAAAAGAAGCTCAAAATGTCTTCGACTGTGACTTCAAATGAAATCAAAAGTGCAAAATGACAACAAAAGACAACAAAACTGATGATGGAAACGGTGAGGGGAAGAGGAAACTCTGGTTTTGTTTTTATTTGTTTTTTTTGTTTTGTTGTTTTGGACAGCAGCAAATTCCGTAGCCAAAGAAGAACCACTTGGAACTTGGTAGAATTGACGGTTAGACTTGCAGATACTTTGTGTGGAAATACTTAGAAATTAATTGAAAAAATTTTAAGTAAATTCAATTAAATGCCAAAAGTATTGTTTCTTAAAGTCTTTAACTGAAACTAACATTATTCATTATAATAATTATTTAGAGGAGGTGTTCAATTTGGGCCTTAAACTCGGTATACTTTTTGGCTTCAGTTTCAAGGAACGGGTGTTCTACAGTTTTTTAACTTCATCTTGAAACCCGGTTCAAATTTGGACAAGTAATACAGCACAAAGTTGTAGCTTAGACCAAAATAAACAAACCGTTAGAACGAACCAACTTCATTTTGTAACTCTTTCATATAGTTATAGGCCCACAAGCACGTACAACTGTCATAAAAACTCAAAAAAACGAACATTTTCGGTAAAATAGTAAAAATTATTAAAAAATTTTTTATTACAGTTTTTAAGTTATGTTTTCTTACTATTTTCTTGATTTAATAAAAAACCATCGAAATTTTTGACTGTTTCAGCCAATTGGTACCAAAAATTGTCATTTTGCGAGTTTTGGTACCAATTCTACATGCTCAAGGGCCCGTAACTATACGAAGGTCCAATCGAATGAAGTTGGTATGTTCCAATCGTTTGTTTATTTAAGTCCAAGCTACGTTTTTGTTCTGCATTGCTTAGTCGAATTCGTTGCAGTTTTGAAAGTTGAAAGTTGAAAAATACTACAAAATGAGGGGTAAACATGATTATTTTAATACATTTTTGTTATTTTGAGTATAAAGATGTGACTTTTTTGACTTGCTACTTAAGAATGTTTTGTAAGCTTAGCCAAGAGCAACAACTTCCTCAAAGACGTCAAAGCGAAATTCCAAATAGTTTACGAGTTATAGAGTTGCGAATCCCAATTAGAAGTTGAAAACTTCAAAGTGCAATAAAAAGCAAACGGCAGCTAACCAGACCAAACCCAGCGAATGTTTTTGTACTACCATCATACCCTTTCAGAATTTTTGGGTTCCGATGCGATCAACTTTTTAGTGTTGCACAATGTTATGTTTTATAGAATTTCTGCGTTTAGTCCATTCTCAGAAACAAAGTACATAATTTAAAATCATGCTCCATATCGAGAAAATAGATTTCATTAAGAAAACGCATGTCTGGTTGAGCACATTTTTTTAATGGTTTCAAATGCGGTATTTTTAAAACCGGGCTGTAGAAACTTTAAAGGGGCCCATCGACTTAGGGCCGTTTTCTCATGCTCATTTTTTTGCTCTAATCGAAATCCATCTAGATTATGCAACTAGGTAGTTTTTGTGCAATTGGTTGTCTCATATAGGTGGATTCTAAATTCGGGCATTTGCGCCACCTTCACACCGGGAGGGCTGGAATGTTGTAATACTAAGCTGGCAGCACCTCTGCACTGGGCTGATTATGGGTTAATTGGGATTGGATTGAAAATTAAAGCGTAGAACGGAGACGCTGACAATTTTGTCGGAGCGGAAATTGTTTCATAATTTCCAGAGCCGCTCAGACAATGTAGTGTGACCAGGCAACAGACAGAAATCAGCTGTTGTGTGTATAAAAAATAAGCGGGCCTATTCAAATAAAATAAAAGAGTGTATAAAATTGAAAATGGAAGTCACTGGGGGTTATTCAGTTGTCTGTGTTAATACCATGGTCTATTTCATGGAAGCATTTTGTGTGGGCCGGTAGAATCCCTATATTTTGGACTGCGGGAGCAGAACTTAGCCACTTAGACATTCTGCTATAACGACAACACAAAACGCATCTGGAGATTAAAATTGCTGGGCCGCATATTAAACCAGAGGCAATATTCATAGCCACAGCCAGCTTCATAGACTGGAGGCGGATCATACTCGCCGGGCGTATTAGAGGAGGATAAACTAGGTGAATACGGGTTTAAAGGTGGCCACAAAAGTAGCAACGGAAGCTACCACAGTAAGCCGAAGCAGCCACTACTATAATGGGCTGTGAAGACTTCAGCTTAGGGCTGCTTGGCCGTTAGCTGTAGGGCCGTTCCATGGGCTGTGGAGACTGCGAAGGTTTAGATTGGGGTGGAATGCATACGTTGGGCAAATGGCATGCCGGGAGAAGCATACAGAGAAGGATTCTCCGCCACAAGTGATGCAGCTGCGGGTATCGAAATGCTTTTTGTTAGTCAAATCCAATAAAATGGATTGAGACTCGAACGCTTTGATTAACGCCGCTTGTTCGTCCTCCGTAAAGTTTTCCAAATGACTTTTGTATGGTTTTTTTTTGTTTTTTTTGCATCCATTTTTTTAATTGCGTTCACGAAATCTGACAATTATCAAACAAGTTTGATAATTTGCAGACCCCCTTCGACAATTTATCAGCTGTTTTCAAAAAAACGAGTTGGCAGGTCCACGCAAATTCTCATAGCGAATTGTTGGTTGCTCCGTACTCGCTCTAACAATGCGCTCTGAGAATTTTCGTGAGCGGATTTCCTGAGCTATGTCAGCGTCTCCGTACCACGCTTAAAGCAAGAATTTTACAGAGAAAGAGAAGGTTCTTCTTTTGGAACGACTTGTTCAAATAATGGGAGATTAAGCAGTAGGTCGAAATCTTTATTCAAACAGGCAAATCATTTGGACAAATTTTCATGAAAATTGGGCTATATTGGCGAAATTGTGGAACTTTCGGCCGTATTTGATCAAATTATTTGTGAACCATAGTTTAAACTTTTAATCCTGTAAAAATTTTTATCAAAATTTAGCCAAATTATTTGGATGTGTAAACTTAGCTTAAACAATGAACTAGGGGAATCAGAATATGCATCTGTAATTTCAGCAATGTCTGCAGTTGTTCTTATATATTAAAGGCACATCCAATATTTTCCATTTTTGGTTTACTTCATAACAATTCAGACTTTACTGTTTTTAGCAGCAGTTATTTTTTGTTTTCAAATATTTTCTAAGTGTGACCATATGCGCGGATACACAAAAATACTTAATTTGCATAAGCATGTACATGGTTTTGAAGTCAATGAGGGTGCAGTAGATTGCTACGAAATTCATCTAGATGGTAAGCATTGAACATGAGCAAAGCAAATGCAGCAAATCCACCTAGATTTGCAAAAACACCAATATGAGAAAACGGCCTTTAGAGTTCTAATATGCGGTAGATTTAGACTTAATTTATCTCTAAGAAAAGGGTAGGTTGGTACATAGAGACATCTAATATGGTAGGATTGACCCATATAAAATATATTTTGAGCCAAAAATTTTACTTCGCTTGAATATTCTTTTGGTCTACTACTGAGAAGTAATTTGCAAAAACTTGTCGACTCGTTACTGATATGTTGCAAAGCATCAATTTCATCAATTAGCTGATATCGATTTCCTTTTTTTTTTTCTTTGTGGAAACTCGATTTTTATACCCTTGTAAAGGGTATTATAATTTTGCCCAGAAGTTTGCAACGCATAGAAATATTCATTTCCGACCCCATAAACTATATATATTCTTGATCAGGGCGATGAGCTGAGTCTATACGCAAACTAGTCTCTCAGATTTAAAGCGATCGAGCTGAAACTTTGCACAGAGTCTTCTTTTTACTGGTCGAAAAATGGGTCTTAGTGAGAAAAACTTTTTTGTTTTCAATGCAAGCGTCCTTAAATTCGGTCATTATTAATATTATATGCTTTCAAACAGATTTGCAAATTTTGGTCAAAATCGGATGACTATATCTTATAGCTGCCATAGGAACCATCGGTCAAAAAACGAGTCTTAGTGAGAAAAACTTTTTTTTTTTCAGTGTTAGCGGCCTTAAACTCGGCCATTATTAATATTATATGCTTTCAAACAGATTTACAAACTTTGGTCAAAGTCGGATGACTATAACATATAGCTGCCATAGGACCGATCGGTCGGAAAATGGGTCTTAGTGAAAAAAAACTTTTTGGTTTTCAAGTAAATCGTTCTTAAAGTCGGTGATTCTTAATATTAAACGCTTTCAAACTAATTTGAAAAAGTTGATCGACATCGGGTGACTTTATCATATGGTTGCCCATAGGACCGATCGGTCGGAAAATGAGTCTTGGTAAGGAATTTTTTTTTCTTTTTTAAGTTAGCGTCCTGAAACTCGCTGATGACTGATTTTATATGCTTTCAAATAGATTCGCAAAATTGGGTCGAAATCGGATGACTATATCTTAAGGCTGCCATAGGGCCGATCGGTCGGAAATTGAGTCTTAGTGAAAAAACTTTTTTGTTTTACATTTTATCGTTCTTAAACTCGGCGTTTGTTAATTTGATTTGTTTTCAAAAAGATTCGCGAAATTTGGTCGAAATCAGATCAGATTTATCTGTCGGAAAATGGGTTTTAGTTAGAAAATTTTTTGATTTCTATGTAAGCCTTCTTAAACTGTGACATTTGCATTTGCAAGGGTATAAAAACTTCGGCACAGACGAAGTTAGCATGGCCTTCTCGATTGAGTTCAATTTAACTTTTAGCAATTTGATTTTTTTCTACAAAAGCTTTTGTTGTTTTCCGTAAAACTTTCAAATTTTTATAATTTTTAAGGAGTTTCTACAGTTGTTTTGAACATGTTCATCATATATATAAATATTTTGGGAAGACGGTCCACCTCGGTCGGGTCGGTCGTGTCTCTCACATCCCCATCCTAAATATTATTTTTAAGTCTTTTATTTTGAAAATTATTCGTACTTGGATCAAGTACTGAAACTCTTGAATCAATAATGTCGGGGTCAAAAATTCACTCTTGTATCAAGAATTTTCACTCTTACCGTACTTTTGAGAACGAATGCTCTTGATTCAAGAGTGAAATTATCTATTTTTTTCTCTGAGATTTTTTTCTCTATATGAAAGCAAAGTGAACCTTAAATTCTTGCAAAAAGATATCAATTGTAATAGAAACCACAAAATACATCGAATTTTAAAATATTTATTTTGTTTTTAAATGGATGTTAAAAAAGTAATTGTTTTATTTACACGGTATCTGAGTAACAACAACAATGACAAACACAAAAAATGTAAATTATTGAAGAAGAAAAAAAAAGTACAGCAGCAGCAGCAGCAGCAACCACAACAACATCAACACCAACAATAAAAACCAACGCCAATAATCAATTGAAGTGTCTGTCTCATTGGTGTTTTTATTTCTTTACTTTTTTTTTGGGGTGTGGATGCGGGCGGGGGCTTTGGTATGGTTTGGTTTGGTTAGTTACCGCCACCGGCGACCACATAAAGTGGAAGACAAGTGGCGGCATGGACAAGTGCCATAGAAATGTGTGTGTGTGTGTGTGTGTGCATTAAATGAAAAGAACGCAATGCAAAAGAAGCAAAAACAGAACAGAGAAGACGAAGGCAAAAAGCAAACTCAAGCACCGCACTTCAGACGAAGAAGAGATAGACACGGCACAGGCCATTTTGTTGTTGCTCCAAACAGTGGGAAGAGAGGGAGGAGGAATAGGTGGACGGAAATGTCATCCATAACCATTTTGGAGTCGATGATGATGATGATGACGAAGCCGGGTCTTAGCTGTTGTGCACGTTCCGGGGATCCAAGAGTTGATGAGGCACACACACTACTCTTAACCATACAGTACGCTGGCAGTTCAAGTGCTTTCCAGCACAACAACAAAAAAAATAAACTAAATATAGCAAAATGCAAACGAAGAGTGCAAAAAGTTAATTTAACCAAATTACGTAATTTGCGAATTTGTAATGGCAACATTGACAGAACCACAACTAAGAGAACAAAGTGTAGAACGAAAGAGAGTTTAACAAGAAGCATGAAGAATATTTCAAAATTAAAACTAAATACGGTCACTAAATCTACTAGAAAATGATGAAACCGGGGCTAGTTTAAGTCTTGACTTCTCAAATCTTTTAGTAGTTAGTATTTTGTTCAACTTGTCCAATTTGTCAAGAGATCTATCCATTTAATCTAATCGCTTTCGCTATTTACCATCAACTAAGCTAAGCTTATCAACTTAGGAACTCTAGGAACTTAGGTTGCAATATTCCCTTACTCTAGTTGCAATATAACGGAACTTTAGTTTATAATGCTTTTCTCTTTGTGAACTAAATATAATTTGGGAGTCTCGAACTGATCAATTAGACTAGGGAGCAACCGGACAGAATCTCATTAGCGGGTGGATGCCTTTGGCAGTTTCGCGCATCTGGAGGGCCATCTTGAATATAGAAAGGGTTCTATCCCACCTAGCACTTGGAAGATCATTTTAACATGAATCACCTTTTTAAGTCTTTTTCGAGCCCTTTTGATGTTTCAAAAGAGATTAATTTTAAGTGCGATCTAAGGAAGACGCGAAAATGAGCCCTGCATATGCTCAAAATGCAAAAAAACTCGCTTATGATTGGAAATATGACTCGAAAATGAGTCGAAACTGATCAGAAAAACGGGCTATAAACGACTCTTCAAGAAGAGTCGCAGCTAGGGTACCATTTTTTCTCATTTATGATCAGAAAACGAGCGCAATTATGACTAGAGGACTCGACAAAGACTCGAATGTGTTCAAAAATTTCATAAAATGCGGGATGGGATGGAAACATGAAAAACAGAATGGATAAGAAGACCTTTTTGTAAGAGCGAAACTCTTTTACAGACGTTCGACTGGGGGACTAAAACTAGTAAAGTTTTATTTTTGCGAGACATTCTTTTGGGTACGCCTTCTCTTTGCATTTTGTATTTGCAAAGTCAACCGCTTTTACCAGTTGCCGTAGCAGCAGGTGGGTTGTGTGTTTGTGGGAGGGTGCACAAGTGGGAACTTAACGGTGACTTGACAGTGACTTAACAGTGACTTATCAGTGACTTGACAGTGTCTCGACAGTGACGTGACAGTGACTTGACAGTGACTTGAAAGTGGGTTGACAGTGACTTGACAGTGACTTGACAGTGACTTGACAGTGACTTGACAGTGACTTGACAGTGACTTGACAGTGACTTGACACTGACTTGACAGTGACTCGACAGTGTCTCGACAGTGACTTGACAGTGGCTTGACAGCAACTTAACAGTGACTTATCAGTGACTTAATAGTGACTCGACAGTGTCTCGACAGTGAGTTGACAGTGACTTGACAGCGACTTGACAGTGACTTGACAGTGACTTGACAGTGACTTGACAGTGACTTGACAGTGACTTGACAGTGACTTGACAGTGACTTGACAGTGACTTGACAGTGACTTGACAGTGACTTGACAGTGACTTGACAGTGACTTGGCAGTGACTTGACAGTGACTTGACAGTGACTTGACAGTGACTTGACAGTGACTTGACAGTGACTTGACTGTGACTTGACAGTGACTTGACAGTGACTTGACAGTGACTTGACAGTGACTTGACAGTGACTCGACAGTGACTCGACAGTGTCTCGACAGTGACTTGACAGTGGCTTGACAGCAACTTAACAGTGACTTATCAGTGACTTAATAGTGACTCGACAGTGTCTCGACAGTGAGTTGACAGTGACTTGACAGCGACTTGACAGTGACTTGACAGCGACTTGACAGTGACTTGACAGTGACTTGACAGTGACTTGACAGTGACTTGACAGTGACTTGACAGTGACTTGACAGTGACTTGACAGTGACTTGACAGTGACTTGACAGTGACTTGACAGGGACTTGACAGTGACTTGACAGTGTCTTGACAGTGACTTATCAGTGACTTGGCAGTGACTCGGCAGTGTCTCGACAGTGACTTAACACTGACTTAAGAGTTCAATTTAAAATCAGACTTATCGTAAAGGGCTTCGCTTGTAACGGGCGTCCCATGACACCCACATTTTTTTTTGGATTTGAATTTCTGGGTTTTCTTTTGGAAGTATTCTACGTGGGGTACTATTTATATTTCGTGAACTGGTCACATTAATGTCAATAGCTTAAATCTGGTATTACCAAAAAAAAGTTTGACATTTTTTAGCATAAACGGTCTCACTACGTTTTCATGTACGAGCGCTATTTGTGTTGTTTACAGTGAGTTGAAAAAATCAATTTTTTTCTCACCATTTTGGAGCGATTGTGTAATTATGCGGTATCCAACGCGCACAAAACCTTTTTACGGCAAGGTGTGCATGCAAAATCTTACCTAGTACTAATGAAATACATAAAATGAAAACGAATGAATATCACAAGGTAACAAAATTAGACTTATTCCAGTATATTGAAGGGCTGGTGTTGATACCAGATGATTTTCGTGTGCTGAACACGAATCTGTTTTCAGAAATCGTCCATCACGTCGAGATTTTTACGTTGTTGTAGTAAGTGACCTATGTTTTGTATACTGGGGGTTTCTGCCGGCTCGAGGTCAATGTTTTTAACAGAGTTCATAAGTTAAACAAAACATGAATTTTGGTTTTCCAATATATTTTGAACGCCTTCGGGATTCGTCTTCAGGGAAAAGGCACAGCGTCCGCTTAGTCAGCTGTGAAGTTGAGAATTTGTAGTAATTTTTTGTAATTTAAGCTTAAAATTGCAAAAAATTTCTATTATGAACCTTTTTAGACGCGTTTTGTGCGGAACCTATACTTTTGTTTTAACTTTTTTTGATATTTTCTACAATTTTTAGTAATTTTATACATTTTTAGAAAAAATCTAATTTTTGTGGATTCTATCACATTCAATTGCCACAAGAGATGACTGGAATCCAAAAGATTTTTCCATAAAATCGACAATAATCGGAAATAAGTCACAAAATGCTCCTTAATCGTACAATTCTTTAGAATTTTAAAGTTAAGAAACAGTAATTTACAATAATATCAAAAAAAGTCAGAACAAAAGTATCGGTTCCCCACAAAACGCGTCTGAAAAGAGTCAAAATAGGCACTTTTTGCAACTTTAAGCTCTAATTACTAAAAATCTGAACGTAAAGGACCATTTCTGAAAACAGATTCAAAATCATCAAGAATCTCCACCAACCCTTAAAAATACTTGACCTTGTTGCCTGGTGTATTTTTCAAAACTTGTTTCTTCTTTTTATACGGTCCCTCAATGGCTACAAATCGTAGAACAACTTATTCGAAATGGCGGCCTTATGCCTTCCAGCAACACCGAAGTCTCTCTGGCCACTCATCGATCGAAGTGAGCACCTCATGCATTGAGAAATTGTCCACTGCTAGGACTCAATACTTGGGTGTCGAGTAGAGCAAGCCATAGCCTAGAGAACGGTCCACAGTTTGTAGTCCAATGGATTTAGGTCTGGGCTACCAGCAGACCAATCATCTGTAGAAATGAAGTTCGGTAAAAACCATGGTTTTTTAGAGCGTTTTGCCTTGGTCTTGTCTTGGTCTTGAAAGGTGCACGGCTTGTTTGCAAATAATGTCGTGTTGAGAGGCTTCACAATCTTTTCCAAAACTTCGGATTGATATACTTTTGCTGAAGCTTTGACTTCTTTTTTACAAAAATGGAGGTTGGTGACCTCATCATAGGCGACTCCCCATCAAGCAATCACATAAGCCGAATGGTGAACTCTTGGAATGAGTTCGGACGCTTGTTTTGATGATACAGCATACACTATATCTATTCCTCTATGGTGTCTGTAAACAAAAATCGTCTGTGGGTATTGTTCGCGTACTGGCGACGCAATGCTTTCGATTTTGTCTTGCGGCTTTGTTTCAATGATGTGGTGAGCAAATGGCGGGTGTGTCTCTTGTATGCACTGAGTTCCAAGTGACGTTTTTTGTTGACGTGACATGATTTTCTGCTTGCGCAGTGGATTTTGACGAATTCGATGTTTCACTGATTTGAGGGCTTGTGGCGTTTGCACAGAGCGCGGTCGGCAGGATTTCGCATTTTCAATCCCGGAATTCTTGTCCTGATCCCAACTTTAGCTCACACGGGATTGATTTTATCTTGCTATTCGAGCTCGATTTGATCCCACAGTCGGATCCAATATTGATTTAAGCTCGATATTCGTACGTGAGTTGATCTCGAAGTCGGCTTGGTGCAACAATATCCGAAATGAAATTGAGCTCGATACTTGAACTGCATTCAATCCGAATAAGGATTGCATCAAAATTGACTTAGATTGATTTAAGCTAAACTCATTTTGACCCCATAGAAAGCATCTCACAAGAACTCCATGTAACTTGATAGACTTGACCCATCAACTGAAACTCAGCAGTTACCTTCTCAGCCTGGAAGTGCCATAGCTGGTAGGGAATTCTAAGGCAAGAATTGCTGTGCTGTTAGAAAAATTAATGTTTGTAAGAGAACATTTCACTTTCAAATTCGAACTTGCTCTCGGTTTCTTTTCGCTCTTTCGCTTTGACAGTGGAATTCCATACTTACTTCAATTTCGAGTCAGTATAATTTGATTTTCAAGTTGGATCCGTACTTGATGATGATTTCGGTATTCAGCATTTTCGGATTGATACAAGACATTTAGGATGGTTCCAATCCTTTCGCGCTGGATTCAAGTGAAATTTCAATCCCAAGGTTGAGATCAAATCAAGGTTTTTTGGACTTGATTTCGTTCGGGCAGCGCCGCTAATACATATTTCCGCAGTTCTCTGTACTTTATGGAAAGTGTTCAGAGCCGAAATTGTAGAACCCCAAATCTGACGGCTTAGGCTGTGGATCTTTGATCATAAAGTGTAATCAAACTCTTTATTAGTAAAGATCAGCGATGGCCACGCCTGGCCTTCAGTGGCCGAACACATTTCGCTATTCACACCGACACAAGCCGAACACATGCCGATGCTTGTGTTAAGAGAGAAAACAGCTTTTCAGTCGCTGGCCGGCGGTCGATGAAGCAATTCAGATTTGGTTTGCATCACTTTATTTTCGCACACCAATGATGCTACCTATGTAGTTGAGAGTGTATTCAAATGATTATACGACTGCACATCGCCGGATATATAGCTGGCACATATTAGCCACAATCCAGCTCGTATGCTACCCACAATTGCATAATCGGTCTCCAGCTGTTCCAAATAAGGCATCAATAGATACGGCAGTGAACCCAAACCATTTGAAATGCCCATCAAAGTGCCGGCATAATTGGGACTCATATCGAGGGGTAATAATTTGATGCCAGCATAATAGGCCCCCACGGCCAAACAGCTCCACACTCTTGCCCCATTGGCCTTGGTGTGAGCCATGTACATGGAACCGCAAACAAAGACCAGACAGGACATCAAACGACGTGTCTGCGTGCGGCTCAATATCTGCTGAGAGATGAGAAAATCACTCAGCGAGCCTGTGGTCAGTGAGGCCAACCAACTGCCCAAGTGTGGAGCAGTCAGTGTCACACTGGCCACCAGCTCCTTCCACAGACCACTGCCCTGGGTTTTCAGTTCTTGGAGCAGCTGTTGCAACTGCTGGGCAAACTCCTCCCGTTGACTCCAATCATGTTGCATGGAAGCGGAAACCAGAGCCCACAGGGGTGTGCTCAATAGCATACACTTCCAGGGTGGCGAAGGTGTTGATGAGTTGTCCTCCTGGCTGTTTGTTATTAACAAAGTGCCACTCACTTGACTTATGATATAATCCTTTTCCACATTCTGTATAAAGGGACAACTATCCGGTTTGCTATAGCAAATTAGGGCCTAGGGAAGGGATGAGTAAACGAATTGTGTGGATTGGGCAGCCCCTCCCCCCTTTCCACTTACAAAGGCCATAAACCAAAGAACTGCCCCACCGCCCACCACATAGAAAGCCACCGGCCAATCCTGCTCTGCCATCACCAGGCCACTTACTAACTGCATCAAAGTGATGCCAATCTCTCCGCCACTCAAAACACAACTGGCCAATAGTCCACGCTCCTGCTCGGGCACCCACTGTGCCAGCATGGCAGACACAGCCGGAAAAGTGGGTCCCTCACAGAAACCAATGAGCAGGCGTAGGGTCATCAGAGCATATGGACCACCATGACGCACAGCGCAGGGTGTGAGCAGCGTCAACAGGGCGGCCAACAGTATGGACGTACCCAAAACCCATTTGCCACCATAACGTTCCGCCAGGCGTCCGCCCGGAATGTGAGTCAGCATATAGCCAGCATAGAAGGCAACCACAATCAGGGTTTGAGACTGTCGTGACCATAATTCGGCACAGCTGATGCGAGCAGGAGATGGCGGTGGCTGTTGCTGTTGCTGCTCGTGTTCCTTGCCCGCCTTTAGCCTGTATCGAAAACGAAACTTAGTTCGATTAGCTCGACTGGCCAACACAGGCGTCGCCTTCTTGCAATCCAGGACAATGCGATTTAGTGAGAAATCCAGACACAGACGCATTGTATACGCATTGATAATGGCCATTAGACTAAACAAACAGATTATCATGCGTTGCTGCACCTTCAGATCTTACTTGGTCACATTAGTTTTCCACTCTTGAAGCAGTTAGATGATTGATACTTACAGTTGAATAGCTTGCGCAGCTTTTCCTGTATGGGCAGCATTTTGTTTAAAGTTGAAATTTAAAACCAAACGATTTTGTGACAGTTTCGAAAGGTATCGGCTACTTTATGTGAAGTTTAAATCAGCTGAAACTTTGTGTATCGGACCGTGAAGTTATTTGAGGATACTGATAGAATAAAAGACCAAGCGAAATCCGGACGTCCGCGCACTCTGCAAACGCCACAAGCCATCAAAGTCGTGAATTAAGCAGCAAATCGTGTCTCGTGAGATGAACATCAGCAAGGACTGCATGTCACGTCATCATAAAACGTAACTTGGGACTCTGGGAGTGCATACAAGAGACACACCGGCAACTTGCTCACAACATTATTGAATCTAAAACTCAAGACAAAATCGACAGCATTGCGTTGCCAGTGCGACAACAATGCCCACAGCCGAATTCTGTTTACTTACAGGAAAATTTTAACCATAAAGGAATCATTCAACAAACAGAACGATAGAGTGTATGCTGTGTCATCAAAACAAGCGTCCGAACTCATTCCGAAAGTTTAGAGAGTTCAGCATCCGGCTTATATGATGGCTTGGTGTGAGAGTCGCCTATGATGGGGTCACCAAACTCCATGTTTGTGAAAAAAAAGTCAGAACTTGGGCGAAAGTGTATCAATCCGACATTTTAGAAAAGCGACATTATTTGCAAACAAGCCGTGAACCTTTCCACAAAACTCCGCTCCAACTCACAAGGCAAAAACTACTCAACAATGGCTAAAGAACCATGGACCGAACTTCATTTGAACGGATGATTGGCCTGGTGGTAGCCCAGACCTTCATCGAACTATTACTAAAATTTCGCAGGAAAGCACCCAAGATAACCGCATATGCTGACGACATAAGCATAACTATCATGGGGAAATGTCCATCGACTCTCAGCTCAATCATGGACTCTACTCTCAAAGAGATACTAAAGTGGGCCCACCTATGGACTCCACCTACGATAAATGGAATACAGCTAACTCCAAAGAACAACGTAAAATACCTTGGAGTAGTAATCGACAGTAAACTGTCATGGAGACTCAATGTGGAGGAAAGGGTGAAAAAGGCAACCAATGCGCTATAGCAAGATGGAGGAGATAGCGGAGAAAGAAGCAGAGGAAAAGTGGAAGAACACAACCGGCTGCAGAATCTCAAAAATCATGTGCAAGACAAGATACAAAAAACTCACGCACTATATGCTACAGCTCCAAAGAAGAGACTGTAGACTGCTTATAGGCATACTAACTGGTCACTGCCTAGCAGCTGCTCACGCGAAAAAGCGAGGCATCACGTCAACGGACATCTGCAGGAAATGTAAGGAACCTGGAGTCGTCGAAACTCTGGAACATCTCATCTGCAGCTGCCCAGCGATCGCTAAGATAAGAGTAAGACATCTGCGCTCCGCAAGTCTCACCTCTCTTGAAGAGGCGGCAAGGAAGTCTCCCAAACAACTATTGGCATTTGCCAAAAGGTCAAAGATCCTCTTGGATTTATAATGGTACCCAGAAAAACCACCCGACCTCACTAAGGACCGTAAGGTCTAGGTGTGGCCCCTCGGTCACACTGTTGCGCATAACTGTTTCTTGTGCTCTGGACATGTAAAGCAAAATGTTGAAAAGCTATTTTATTCAAGGTAATGCACAGAAACCGCAGTGTAAACTGCACAGTTTGTAAAGTTGTAAAAACCAGTCGCAACTCAACAAATATAAAGACACAGTTAAAAGCAAAACGAAGAAATGCTTACCTGAAATTCAGCCCATTTTTAAAAAAGGTAAAACTAGGTTTTTTTACTTTACCCTGGTTTGGGACCCCATTAAGTTCTGGATGGAAGAGTAAGACGCATTGCCAGTGCTTTCTGACTTGGCATTGTCATATCTTATAACACCGGCAAGCTCCCTGCCATCGAAACGCTTGGCTTCGGCTATAAAAAGTGTGGTTTTCAGAAACCGACGTTGAGCACATAACTCAACGAGTCTTCCTAAAATCTCTGTCTAACGATTATTGGTATTATCAGAAGTTTTTACGTTTCGTAGATTTAACTGAATAAGTTTTTTTTTTATGCTTTGTAGTTCGAATGCTCTATTTTAAAGCATGATGTATTAAAAAAGTAAACACTTCTTTCGGTATATATGTAATTTTAAATTTGTAAACTCGATTTGATTAAGTTTAATTTGTACAACTTTTATTCTCTTCGCTTTTAACCATGGATGATACCTTCGATGATCAGAGTGACCAGAGTTAGATACCGATAAGCCTCGTGTGTAGCCTTGATCGATAACAGGGTTCTCGGGAGTATCGATATATACCAGGGCTTGTACAACCTTATAAGAGCAATGTTACTTTTGATCCAAACCGTATGAAATGTAATGTAATGAAATATAAAAATCTCAATTCTTGTAAAACCCACTCAAGGGTTGCGCATTCAAGTCAAATAGCTATTTTTGAGCCGATCTGAAACTTCGTTTTTAATCTCTTTTGGGGAAATAAGTGGAAAACTATTTTCCAATTTTGTAAAACCCATTAATAAAGTCGGAAAATGGAGGGCGGCGGTGTTTTCAAGGCCAAATATTATCTTTGATCCGATCTGTAAATACTGTAATTGTCATTGTAACCATTACTGAACATTTTATAGTTATGGGACAATGAACCCACTATGAACGTTTATAATAAGTTGTAAAAATATCCTTTGGCTTTTGGAGTTATGAAAGTAGTTAGCTTTGGTCACACTAACCAGGCGAAATTGGATAATCCATCAACTTCTACTCTATATATAAAACAGTTTGTCCTGACTGACTGACTGACTGATTCACTGACTGACTGATTGGCAATCAACGCACAGCGCAATCGGTAAGAGTTAGAAGTCTGAAATTTGGACAGGAGTTTCCATTAGTGGTGAAAGTGCGTAATAAGACGGGGTTTTGAAAATTCCGGAAAAGCGTCGGAAAATCCGACCCCCAGGTGTGAAAATTCCCGGAAAATTCTGCATGCAAAAACTATTTTCATCCGATTGGCTTGAAACTCGGTTTGTAAAGATAGAGTACGAAATGAAGTAATATGGGGCGGTAGCGATGACGATGACGATGACGATGACGATGACGATGACGATGACGATGACGATGACGATGACGATGACGATGACGATGACGATGACGATGACGATGACGATGACGATGACGATGACGATGACGATGACGATGACGATGACGATGACGATGACGATGACGATGACGATGACGATGACGATGACGATGACGATGACGATGACGATGACGATGACGATGACGATGACGATGACGATGACGATGACGATGACGATGACGATGACGATGACGATGACGATGACGATGACGATGACGATGACGATGACGATGACGATGACGATGACGATGACGATGACGATGACGATGACGATGACGATGACGATGACGATGACGATGACGATGACGATGACGATGACGATGACGATGACGATGACGATGACGATGACGATGACGATGACGATGACGATGACGATGACGATGACGATGACGATGACGATGACGATGACGATGACGATGACGATGACGATGACGATGACGATGACGATGACGATGACGATGACGATGACGATGACGATGACGATGACGATGACGATGACGATGACGATGACGATGACGATGACGATGACGATGACGATGACGATGACGATGACGATGACGATGACGATGACGATGACGATGACGATGACGATGACGATGACTATGACGATGACGATGACGATAGCTATAGCGATTGACTATACTGATGGCGACGCAGCGAAGCGCGACGGGTTATATGCTAGTTATGAAATAAAAGAGTAAAAACGAGTAAAAGACATTGTTTTGCAGATCTATATGAAAATCTGTACTTGGCGAAAAAAGTTAGAAAAAGAAAGAAAGAAATTTTAAAATTTCTTCATCAAGGCAAATGTGTTGTTTGAGCCGATTTATGTAAAATTTGAATTGTTTTGAAAATAGAATTTCTAATTAGGGAAAATCCACTGGAAAAGTCTTGAAAAAATTTGTCTTTATCAGGCTTATACAGTGTCTTTACTGAGTGTTACATGCTAGTTTCAAATAAGCTTACAAAAATAACTTGGATTGTTTTATAACTATTTTGATTTAGTTTCAAACTTGCACTACTTTTGCGCTTTCGCTTTTTCGCTTAAAATTTAAAATTAAATTCGCATTGATACACGAATTTAAGAATTGTTCCAAGCTTTTCGTAATTAGCCTCAGAACCATGAAAGAAGGAAACTACCAAAATAATATTGAAAACATTTGATAACTATTGATTCACCCTCGTGCTGTCAAGGCTAAGCTTTGTTCAGTCTTAAACTTGAACTTCCATTTACTGTTCTACCCAAAGTAAGTACTTGGCTAATTAGTCGTCTGTGTCACAAAAATTCTATTGTTTTCAAATTTCAAGTGCAATGTCTAAACATCACGTTGCCTTCCCCCTTTCAACCAACCAACCGCCCCATCAATTCATTCCCATCGTGAGCTTTGTTGTTGTCGCCTTCCAACCTCCCGTCCGGCAATTAGTCTGCGCGCATGCGTCGCTGGCTTCATTGTCAACGTGGTTCACTTGTCCGCCAGTTGTCGTTTAGTCGTCAATCGCTTTTCCCATATTCAAAGTATCCGAGCGTAGTAAAAATAAGTTAATTAAATTCAATTAAAATGCGTTGCGAGTCTTCGACAAAATGTTATTCGCATTTCAAGGTTAATTCGACGGGCGTTTTTTTTTTTTGAAGAAGTGCCAACTTTGGAATTTTATGCGCTGCAAAGTTCATTTGTTCCGCAACATTAATGATTTATCTATGCCTCAAGGTGAAGTACAAACAAAAGCCTTTTCATGGCCCACGATTTGTCACAAACTAAGAATGCTAATGCGTCGATTGCAGCACACGATTTAATAAAGTTCCAAAATTAATTCCAGCGACTGAGCAAAAATAATAAAGCACAAAACCCAAATTGTAATAAAAATTATTTAGTTGGCCACAAAATGTGGCCTACTCCTCCTCCACCAGCAGCTGATGCTGCCAGCGGCGTCAGCTGCGTTAGCGGCTGCCACTTAATGACTGAATGGAATGGCCAACACGTAGCTGAGGGGTAACAAGAATTGGTGGTAATGAAGGCGGAGGGGCGTGCCGTGGCGACAACCAACAAAGCATTTAATGTTTTTATTTGCGGGCGGCAAGGCCTGAAACTGGCAGGACTCGGTGGGGCTTTTTGTGGCCGGGACTTGTGACAAGCCGGGGAGCGAGTGCGTGTGTGTGTGCAACATGTTGTTGTTGTTGTTGTTGTTGTTGCTGTGGCAAGGCCTTAAATCTATTCATGTATTTAAAGGGATTTGCCTAAAAACTGGAATAAGTGCACATTTTGTTCAACATTTAAAGCATTTACAAATTTGTTAAAATTTCTGAAAAAATTTTAAGTTATTTCATTATATTTTAATAGAAATTGTGGCTTGTGACTTTAACGTGATAATACGCAAAAAATATTATAGATTAAAACTCTTACAGCAGTTGCTACTGGCAATTTGACGCAGTCTTTTTGTGTAGGTTTTTGATGTTAAGCTGGCTTTTGGAATTCCCAAGCGCTTATAGCAGCGCTGGCATGAGAAGGCAGCTGCTGACTTGCAGTAGATAGGCAAAGACTGCAAAAGCTAGGACCGGAAGCTTGTTGAAACAGCTGTACCGTCTACCAGCCTCCCTTGTGGTGTGTTGTGTTTCCGTTTTTTAATGTTATGTACAAACATTACATGACCTCAAGCCTGCTAAAACTTGCTAGCTTAAAGATTTTATTAAAATTTTAGTTCATTAACCTAAAAAATTGCAACAATATCAACAAATTTTACAGCATTGAAAATTAAGATTAAAGCTCGAGCTCGAAATTCCATCATATTTTCCACTGCGAACCGAACAAAACCAAGTGTGATCAAAATAGTTGAATCTAAATCTATAACGAGTCCAAAATTTAGGATCGGCTCAACAAAATTGAAAACTTAAAAAATCTGAACCACAACCAAGCGGTTTGTTTTGTAGATATATGACGTAAGAGTCTCAAAATCGCCAATACAGGTTTATAATTAGTTATCAAATCGACTCCCATAATTGCCCATTGCACATTGGGGTAAACTCTAAAAAAAAAAATCAAATGGGGCATCGTTTCATAGGTTTTTGGGTGCTCTAATTTAATTTCTGACATTTTTTTTCCATCGGGTGCGAGGGGTCTGACTTTTGAAGGGGGGAGAAGGAGTAAAATCTAAAAAAACCATCATATTGGTTATCGTTTTATAGGTTTTTTGGGTGCTCTGATTTCATTTCTGTCAATTTTTTGTTCGATCGGGATCTTAAATGAAGCCAGACATTATGACATAGTTTCGTTAAGATCGGTCAAATTCCACATGTGGCTCCCACACAAAATTAAATACTAAGTATAGTCCCCGGTATCTTGACAAGTTGCGCTGTGATCTCCGACAGTGGATGGAAGAAAGGAATGATCAATTTTTATTCGCGTTTTGATACTTGATAAATTTGCTTGTGGACACAACTGTTCATCTAAAATTTGTTAAGTGCGCGATGCCTCAATCCAAAACAAGCATTTTCCGGGAATCGTTTTCTTTTCATATAGAAAAAAACATTAGCACGTGTGTTATTGAAATAAATGAAGAGCAATGTGGAAAAGAAATTATAGTAAGTGCAGTTACTACATACCAGAGCTATAAACTTGAATTACCATTATCATTAACCATTTTCACATAATTAGTTGTAACTTGGAATTACAATTATTCTGTGAATATTACACAATTACTTGGGTAATTGTAACTGTAAATGGTAATTACTGAGTAATCGTTTATAATATTTGCAAATGAAAACATTCTTTCAACTGCGGCGTGTTATTCTTGATGGCAGCCTTAAGATATAGTCATTCGATTTCGACCAAATTTTGCGAATGTATTTGAAGCATATAGTATAAGTAATTAGTGAGTTTAAGGATGCTTACATTAAAAACAAAAAAAATTTCTAACTAAGAACCATATTCCACTGACTCGTTCAATGGCAACCATAAGATATAGTCAACCGATGTCGATCAACTTTTTCAAATTAGTTTGAAAGCGTTTATTATTAAAAATCAACGACCTTAAGAACGATTTACTTGAAAACAAAAAAAGTTTTCTCAGTAAGACCCATTTTACGACCGATCGGTCCTACGGCAGCTATAAGATATAGTCAACCGATTTTGACCAAAGTTTGCAAATCCGTTTGAAAGCATATGATACTAATAATGGCCGAGTTTAAGGACGCTAACATTGAAAACAAAAAAGTTTTTCTCGCTAGACCCATTTTTTGACCGATGGTTCCTATGACAGCTATAAGATATGGTCATCCGATCTTGACCAAAATTTGCAAATCTGTTTGAAAGCATATAATACTAATAATGGACGAAGTTGAGGACGCTAACATTGAAAACAAAAAAAGTTTTTCTCCCTAAGACCCATTTTACGACCGATCGGTCCTATGGCATCTATAAGATATAGTCATCCGATTTTGACCAAAATTTGCAAATCTGTTTGAAAGCATATATTACTAATAATGGACGAGTTTGAGGACGCTAACACTGAAAACAAAAAAGTTTTTCTCAGTCAGACCCATTTTTCGACCGATGCTTCCTATGACAGCTATAAGATATAGTCATCCGATTTTGAACAAAGTTTGCAAATCTCTTTGAAAGCATAGATTATTAATAATGGACGAGTTTGAGTACGCTTACATTAAAAACATAAAAGTTTTTCTCAGTAAGACCCATTTTCCGACCGATCGGTCCTATGACAGCTATAAGATATAGTCAACCGATTTTGACCAAAATTTGCAAATCTGTTTGAAAGCATATAATATTAATAATGCACGAGTTTGAGGCCGCGAAAATTGAAAACAAAAAAGTTTTTCTCACTAAGACCCATTTTTTGACCGATAGTTCCTATGGCAGCTATAGGATATGGTCATCCGATACGGTCGGTTCCAATATATTAGCAGCGTGCAGCAAAAAGAAAACTCTGTGCAAAATTTCAGTTCGATAGCCTTAAAACTGAGAGACTAGTATGCGTAGAAACAGCCAGACAGACAGACGGAAGGACAAAGCTCAATCAACTCTGCTCGTCGCCCTGATCAAGAATATATATTATTTATGTGGTCGGAAATGAATATTTCTATGCGTTGCAAACTTCTGGGCAAAACAATAATACCCTTTGCAAGGGTATAAAAATCAAATGGGGTATCTCTGACATTATTTTTTTCGATCGGTTGGATAGTGGCTGACCTATGTGGGGTATAGCAGGTTAAAATTGAAAAAAAAATATCAAATGGGGTATCGTTTTATAGGTTTTCGGGTGCTCTTATTTCATTTCTGGCAATATTTTTTTGATCGCGTGAAAGGGAACTGACTTTTGGAGGAGGGAGAAAGAGTTAAATTCAAAAAAACATCAATTTGGTTATCGTTCTACAGATTTTTGGGTACTACGATTTCATTTCTGGTAATATTTTTCCGATCGTTTGGGAGGGCAGACTTAAGGAGGGAGAAGAAGATGTAAATTCTAAAAAAAATCAAATTGAGTATCGTTTTTTAGGTTTTTGGTCAATATTTGGTCGATCAGTTGGGCTGGGGCTGACCACAACTATTCCGATTAGGACAATTTTTGGCGATACAGTTGATTGTAGTTGACGTGTTTGGCATCATGTTGAGTATGGATAAAAATTGATTTTCGTTCTCTCATGAAACATTATTTTTTGAGAGGCAAAACGGCATAGGAAACAAAAGAAAAGTTGGATAAAAATTACGGGGCTAATGCACCTTTAGACTACATCGTGAAATATTGGTTTGGTGGCCGAAACTCCACTGCCGATGAAGTCCACAGAGGCAGGCCCACCGATGCGGTTACACAAAACAATGTCAAAAAAATTACATGAACTGATGTAGGCTGACCGGAAAGTGAAGGGGCGCGAGCTAGCAGTTGCCACAAGGATTAGTACTGAGCGCATATGCCATATTTTGGGCGAGATTCTGCATATGAAAAAGTTATCCTGCCGCTGGGTGCCGCTTATGCTGACAAAAACACGAACGCTAAAACCTGGCTAAAATCAACAATTTAGAGCTTCAATTGCTCCACCTTATTCGCCCGATTTGGCTCCTTCGGACTATTATCTTCTCCGAAACCTCAAAAGATGGCTGCGGAGATCAGCGAAATAGTGTATTCACTACTAAAAATCTCGACGTAAAGGACCATTTCTGAAAACAGATTTGTGTTCAGCACACGAAAATTAATTAGAATTACCACCGACACTTCTATATACTGGAAAAAGTCTCATTTTGTTGCCTGGTGTAATCTGAATCGCAACGAGTTCAATCTCCCATACAACTGGTGGGTAAAAATTTAATTTTTTTTGTATTTTATTTCAAAATTTTTACAATATTCCCTTTAATAAATCCTTGCAAAACTCATTATCTGACTTAGCCAAAGCTAAATTTGCATTAATAAGTAAGCTTAAGCTACCTTTCAACTTATTATATATCTCTAAAGAGACTCTCTGACGATAATATTTAGAAAATGTAGCCTTCTTTGTTGAAATTGGAACAGCGAAATCAGAGGACTCGATATTAATCAAGTTTTCCATCTTATTTTTCTTTAAGATTTCGAGCATCTTCCTTGTTCCTTACTTCTAAGGCGACATTATTCCACTTATTTGTGTTTCTCTTACAAGACTGTTAAGTTTTCGGAGCTGAACTTTACTTGTGCATTTTGCGAATTCTTTAACAGGACATCCTCCATGCACTTTACTTCTTATATCAAAAATGAGACCGATTCTTTGTTGATTTTTTTTAAGCGCTGCTTGGATCTTCCTGAATTTTTTCATTTTTCTACTCATTCGACCAATGATCTGGTAAAAATACATAATTTTTCATAGCTTCATCGAACCAAGCCAAGAAAAGGGTTGTCTTTGCAAAAAATGCGTTTATTTTGCAAATTCGCCAGCGAAAGCAGCGCATTTTTGATATATTACACTCGCAAGGACTCACATATATAGCAGCAGAGTTAATTTTCACTCCAGGAAAGTCTACTTATGGCTTCGAGAAGCATATTACTACATCATTTTATTAATGAATCACATACGGGGTGTTCCTGCAAGTGATTTTGATTTTAATTTCGGTGTGACCAGATAATCTGCAGAAAACAACAACAAAAACTGACACACAAAACCAAATTCAAATCACTTTGCAGGAACGACCTAAAAATCATGTTGATTATCGTCAGCTTGATCGAATATAAATATAAGATAAAATTTATTTTAATAAACACCGGAAAATCCTGAACGCCAACAATTTTGAAGCAAAAGTTTTAGTAAATTTAGGAAAATGTAATGGAAAATTTATCTATACGAAAAGACTTCCATCGTTGCAGATATGAAGAGTTTTTCCAACTTCCTCTTAAAGAACAGCGTTTTCACAACATTGGATTTTGTCCAACTCCTGCAACTGATGTCTCTGCAAAATATATGTGGCCTCATGCTGCTGCAGAATGAATTCTGATT